>JAVHNL010000310.1:0-84230 GCA_031216105.1 Dalbergia cultrata | reverse complement strand
ATACCATCTTACGTTGTATAATTACCCTTGTTTGGCTCCTCTCACGTGATAGTTATTTGAGAATGATGGAATGTGTTTTATTTGCAGTCAGAGAAGGGGGGAATAATGTTGAAGCAGCTGAGGCTCATAGGAGTGAAGAAATGGGATCTGTTCCTTCACGATTGGGTTCAACACAGGAAGCACTTTCATCACCTGCATCCTTGGCAGAAGTGCTGCGTTCTACCAGACAAATGATGATTGAACAAGCTGGAGAGTGCCTACTTGTGCGTTCTAAAGCATCTCCTCAGATTTTTATTCTGTATTTGCACTGACCACCTAACAAGTCAATAACAGAAGTGTTTATTCTTATGTTTTTCTTCTCCACGTATCTGTTTTTGAGCTTTAGTTATTACTTTATTATGTTGAAAAAATTTGCTGTAAGTTCGTTATATACTTCCACAGCAAATTGCAAGACAGCTGGAGAATCAAGCAAATGTAACTGATCCTTTGTTGCGGTCAAGCATTCAGTCTAGGGTTGCGAGGACTGGAGTTCAATTTTATAACCTTGGTGCATTATTGCTTGAGCTTGGTCGCACAACCATGACATTGCGGTTGGGTCAAACACCGGTAGGTTTGGTTTCCCATCACTGGCATCTTGTTAGTTAATTGTTCTGTTTGAGCTACTAACTAACTTCCTGTCCAGTCTGAAGCTGTAGTTAATGGTGGGCCTGCAGTTTTCATATCTCCATCTGGTCCTAACCATATCATGGTTCAGGTTGTACTTGTCCTGTTGTGTTGCTTGTCATCAAAACTACCCTGCTGTTGCTTATTGAAATTTATGCTTACAGCCTCTTCCTTTCCAACCCGGAGCAAGCTTTGGCACTCCTCCTGTAGGAACTGCTCAGTCTAACTCAAGTTTAGGTAGTGGACTGGGCTCGAGTTTTTTCCCTAGGCGGATCGATATACAGATACGACGAGGTGCACTTTATTTATTTATATTCTGTTCTATAGGTCCTGTTGCTTTGCATATTACTCTCATCTAACTTAAAATCTAATATTAGGGATATCAACAACAGCACCAAATGCCAATCAAGAAGAGCGTGGTCATACAGAGTCTGCTTCAGTGCAAAGAACTCATGCTAATCAGGCAACCTCAAGGCGTCCAGATGCATCTAGTACTGGGGAGTCAGGAGTAAGGATAGTGCCAATTAGAACCATGGTAGCAACAGTACCAGGTCCTTTAGTTCGTCCACCTTCAGATCCATCTGGTAATTCAATAGGGCTTTACTACCCAGTTCTTGGGAGGCTTCAACATGTATCTCCAGGACATGCAAATAGTGAACAAGGATCTGAACCACCCAGTCAGCATCATGCTGAACAGTCAAATCCTGAATCCACATTGCCAAGGCAAACCATGGAAGATTCTGCTAGGAATGGTAATTTAACAAATGAGCATTTTACATCTCCAACCAATGATTGTGTCTTTATACTAGAAGTATCCAGTTTGATGTTGCATTATTTTTTTTCCCTCACTGATAGGCGTAATATGCGTCCCAATTGTATCTTTTTATAATTTTCTTTGTTGGTGCTGATTGAAGAGATTGTTCTACTCAATTTGGTATTCTTCCTATTTTTGGCTCTTGTTTGACTTATTGTAAGAACCTGCAACTGTTACTACCATGTCCTACTTGAAGTTGTTCCGTTGTCCTTGATGTGATGTCATTTATGATGGCTATCAGTTGTTTGATAAAGATATTGATGGGCTCTTGGCCTGACCACCCATGTATATCAGAGGAGCGAGGAAGGATGGGGTTGGGCTCCAAAGTTGTGGGCCCAAGGCAGGACACTGAAAGTCTATGAAATAAGGAAGAAAAGGGAGAGCATGGGCAAAAAGAGGAATGAGAGGGGGAAGTCAGAGGGATATTCGCTTATGCTGCAGCATAATGGTTTGGACAACTGGCAGCAGCAGAGAGGAGGGGGGATTATGAGGGGCATATTCCATTGTTTGGGGAATGTTGGGTGGCTTAGGCCATCGGGTATTCCTCTTCTCTGATTGCATTTTCCTTATCCTGCTTTCCCAGTGGTTGCTGCGTTTGCTTCCATAATGGAGGCTTGATCTCTTAACTTTATTTAGAATTACTTTGTAAATACCAGACTCTATCAGATAGCTTCTAAATAACACAGACATGGTTTATGATAGAATGCAATGATGCTGTTCGATCCATGTAGCCAACCCACCTGCTTGATGGTGGTGGTGGTGTTTATTTTACAAGCCAAACAATGTCTTTTAGAAAAGTGTTCAGTACCATAAGTGCTCAGCTAGTCGAACTTCTTGTTTCTCTGTTTGTGGCTTCATCACTTTATGAGCACTTAAAGAGTCCTCATGACTCATGTAGCTTTTGGTTACTTATTTTAATGACTTGCATGATTTGTTTTTTTCCAATATAGAGTAAGCTAGGATAGGATATATTCAGGACATCTAATTTTGTGTGGTTTGCCATTGGACTTCATTGTAGGATCCTCGTCAACTCCTACCACAAGCTCGAATTCCCGTGTTGTGAATATCAATATTCTAGCAGCTGGTGGGGCCCAAAACAACCAAGATTCTGAGCGACAGATACCAAATAGTGTACTTCAGTTTATAAGGACACTCTTTCCTGGTGGAGAGATTCATGTCGAAGATTCAAGTTTACAGGGAGCAACTGTGGGTTCTACCTCAGAGCCGGCTGCTATGTCAAGGGTTGCTGCCCACGCCCCTGAAGCTGAACCTAGAGCTAGTGATGAAGGAATACTATTGTCTAATGTACTCCGGGAGATCATGCCCCTCATCTCTCAACAAGCAGGGTCTGAGGGAAACCCTTCAGAGGATCAAGTGCCGCAAGATTCTTCAACCCAGGTTAGCATGCTTGATTGCTTTATTTCCTGATTATATTGCATGATTAAATTTACTTTTATGTCAACTTCAACTGCTCAAGCCCTTCTTCTCGATCATCATGAGAACTTCTGGGCTTTGATGCACACTTGGAAGATTTGAATGGTTGAAAGTTCGGAATTTCCATTTTGGTATCTTTGGTTCAAATCCCATTTGGTCTCCATATCCCCATGGTTGCTGAGCGGGTGAGGGGAAAAACAACCAGGCAACATGTGCAGGATGATTTTCTTTTTCTCCCTTTGTCATGGTCAAACAGATATCTAGCTATGAAAGTTGAACATCAGAAAAACCTCCTCATAAAAAGCATAGGTTGAGATGTTGATGTGTGTGCAGGTTGAAACTGATGCTGGGACATCACGAAGACGTGGTTCTGAGCCAAGCTCCCCAAATCCAAAACGTCAAAAGGTTTTCCTTCTACCTCTGAGCTTATATACTGATGTCTAGATTTAAAACCAGTCTAGGGAGGGAAGAAGAAAACCCGGCTGTAGGTTGCATTACATCTGCTTTGCATCGTAATTGTTAATATATTATTGCGCTTAATAAACTACCATTATTTTAACATTCAATACTTCTTTATTTCATGTGTGGGATAAGCATATTTGAACTTTAAAACGACTCTAGGTTTTCGTTACTGCTCGTTTTGATTGGTTTTTTCATTACAATTTTGAATAATGGCATGGTTCTTGATGCAGATGGAGTGATATAGAGGATAATGTATATTATGGGCATGTCGAAGATTGTGATCATAGCTATCAGAATTGAGGGGGGGATCTGTTGATGTCGATTTGGTATTATGTGGTTATTTTGTTACCTATCATCAAGCTTATTTGACTCTCAGCTGTAGACAATCTTTAAGAAGGCCTTTTTTCAACGCGGCATCTTGCTGCGCAATCTTGGGAATTGATCTTTACATTAGAGTTGAGATTGGCCATGATATAAACTTCAATTGGTATGCTTTTTAAAGTTTAAACTTTTATTAATTTTATTACAATTTCACGAAATTGAAGTAGAAGCGAATGAAACTTTTCTCAATTTTTAATCTCGACTCTAGAAGTTTATTGTCAAGAAAGCAATAATTGAGATGCATGTTGTATTCTAAATATTCACGATTGTCGCCTATAGCTAGACGTAATAATCGATTTTGTCTAAAGTCGACATTTTAATACTGTTGGTATTGCTCCTTTGTTTCTTGTATTTTTGGCCTTTCTGTCGCCCCTTCAATATCATTATACGGTAGCGGAACCCTAAGCCCTTACAAAATGTTAATTAACATATGTTATAAATCAAAGATTATTATAAATGTCCGTTATAAAGTTTAATGATTGATTATAATTATATTTATTGCCCATTAATGTAATATCATAAATTATTCCATTTTATGTATATTTCAGGGTCTATAAATAGTGACCTTGAGTGATATTGTAATGCACAGAAAAACTGAAAAATTCTCTAGTTTTCTGATCATTTCTCTCTTCATCTCTAGTTTTTCTAGTCACTTCTTCCTTTCTCTATCTATCATTTCATAATACGTTATCAACATGATTCTGCTCATTTTTTTTTCCATGACAAGAATAATGGATATTTCTAAGTCATTATCAAGATTCAATGCAGATAAAGATGTATGTTTGATTGATAGTGCAACAATACATACAATACTTAAAAATAAAATATATTTTACTTCCTTTATTACAAAAGAAGCAAATGTTAGTATAATTTCTAGTACTACAAAATTGATTGAAGGCTTTGGAAGAGCTAACGTAATACTACTTGGAAGAACAAAATTTGCTATTAATAGTGCTTTATTATCTAGTAAGTCTCAACAAAACTTACTAAGTTTTAAAGATATTCGCGATGTTATATTGAAACTATAAATGAAGAGACATTGAGTATCTCCATATCACAACCATTATTGAGGGTAAGAAATTTGTATTAGAAAAATTAGCTGCTTTGTCCTTCGTTTGTACTATATAAATATAAGCACAATTGAAACTTATGCTACAGTAAACCAGAAGTTTACTGACCAAAACATTTTTACCTTTTGGCATGACCGATTAGGTCATCCTGGTTCAATTATGATGCGAAGAGTTATTGAGAATTTACTTGAACATCCTTTGAAGAACCAGAAGATTCTTCAATTCAAAGAATTCTCATGTGTTGCTTGTTCTCAAGGAAAATTAATTTTGAGACCATCACAGGTAAAAATTGGGATTGAATCACTTGCCTTTTTGGAACGTATTCAAGGTTATATATGTGGGCTCATTCACCCACCATGAGGACCATTTAAATATTATATGGTTTTAATAGATGCATCATCAAGATAGTCACATGTGTGTTTATTATCAACTCGTAACTTAGTATTTGTGAGATTGCTTGCTCAAATAATAAGATTAAGAGCACAATTTCTAGATTATACTATCAAGGTAATCCGTTTTGATAACGCTAGTGAGTTTAGATCTCAGGCTTTTAACAATTATTGTGTATCAACTGGAATAACAATTGAAGAGCCTGTTGCTCATGTTCATACACAAAATGGTCTAGTAGAATCCTTTATTAAACGCCTCCAATTAATAGCTAGACCAATACTTATGAGAACGAAACTCCCTGTCTTTGCATGGGGACATGCTATCTTACATGTAGCAGTACTGGTACGGATAAGACCAACAAGCTATCATAAATTCTTTCAATTTCAGTTGGCTTTTGGTCAAGAGCCAAATATATCCTATCTTAGAATTTTTGAATGTGCAGTTTATGTTCCAATTGCTCCACCACAACCCACAAAGATGGGACCACAAAAGAGATTGGGAATATATGTAAGATATGAATCCCTTTCTATCATAAAATATCTTGAACCAATGATTGGGGATTTATTCACAGCAAGATTTTCCAATTGCCATTTTGATGAAACAATGTTCCCAATATTAGGAGGAGAAAATAAGCAACCAAAAAATGAAATTACATGGAAAACATTATCATTATCGCATTTAGACCCTCGCACAGCGCAATGCGACTTAAAAGTACAAAAGATAATTAATTTGCAAAATGTTGCAAATCAACTGTCAGATGTATTTACTGACCTAAATAGAATTACAAAATCTCATATATTAGTTGCAAATGCTCCAATTAGAATTACCATCCTAGAAGGACAACCTGTTAATGCAAACGAAAGTAAAGGGACAATTGATGAAGATGGTCATAGTATGGAGGCAACTACTCAAAAAGAGTCCCAAGATAAAACTATTGATGAAAACCTATAAGAGGTTTAGATACTTGAAGATGATAGAAATGAAGAGATCTCAATAAGTTATGTCACTACAGAAAAAATATGGAACCGAAAACATTGTTATCGACAACATTTTTGCATATAATGTTGCAATTGAAATAATAAAGCAAGATGAAGATCATGAACCAAAATCTGTCACGAAATATAGACAGAGAAATGACTGGCCAAAATGGAAAGAAGCAATTCAAGCTAAATTAACCTCATTGGGAAAGCGTGAAGTTTTTGGATTTATAGTCAAAACACTTGAAGGTGTAAAGCTAGTGGTATACAAGTGGGTTTTCGTTTGAAAAAAATGAGAAAAATGAAATTAAAAGATATAAAGCACGACTTGTAGCACAAGAGTTCTCACAAAAACCTGGTATTGACTATATCGAGACATATTCCCTCGTGGAGGATTTAATTACACTTAGATATCTTTTTAGTGTAGCAGTAAATGAAAAATTAGATGTGCGTCTAATGGATGTAGTTATAGCCTACTTATATGGCTCCCTGAAGGATTTAAAATGCTCAAAACATATAAAAATTATCGAGAACTTTGTTTAATAAAACTTCAAAAATCTTTGTACAGATTAAAATAATCAGGGCGTATGTGATGCAATCGCCTTAGTCAATATTTGTTGAGGATTGGTATAAAAATGATCCAATTTACCCATGTGTTTTCATAAAAATATTCAAATCAAAATTTGTTATAATTGCAGTATACGTTGATGATTTGAATATCATTAGATCTGCTGAAGAAATTTCAAAAATTGTGGACTACTTAAAGAGAGAATTTGAAATGGAAGATTTCGACAAGACAGAACTTTGTCTTGGCTTACAAATTGAGCACTTGACAAATGGAATATTTGTCCATCAATCAAATTATATCGAGAAAATCCTAAAATAATTTTACATGGATAAGGCACATCCATTGAGTACCCCAATGGTTGTAAGATCACTTTATGTAAATAAGGATCCATTTCGACCTCATGAAAATAATGAAGAACTTCTTGGTCCTGAAGTACTATATCTTAGTGCCATCGGGGCACTAATGTATCTTGCTAATAATACACGACCAGATATTGTTTTTCCCATAAATTTGTTAGCAAGGTTTGGCTCTTGTCCAACTAGAAGGCAATGGAATGGTATTAAGTATGTATTGCGATATCTTCAAGGATCCATTGACAGGGGCTTATTTTATTCAAACGAATCTAGACATCAACTAACTAGATATGCAGATGCAGGCTTTCTATCTGATCCACATAAAGGCAGATCCTAAACAGACTATCTATTTACTTGTGGTGGCACAACTATATCATGGCGCTCAACAAAACAAACCATAGCCACCGCTTTGTCAAACCATGCAGAGATATTAGCAATTCATGAAGCAAGTCGAGAATGTATCTGGCTTAGATTGATTACTCAACACATCAAGGAAACATGTGGCTTGCCTACAGAAAAGGAAATACCAACAATTATGTATGAAGACAACTATGCTTGCATAAATCAATTATAGGAAGGATATATTAAAGGAGATAGGACAAAACATATTTCACCAAATTTCTTTTACACACATGGGCTTCAATAGAACGGTGATATCGATGTTCAACAAATTCGTTCAAGCGATAATTTGGTAGATTTGTTTATTAAAACATTACCTACGTCAACATTTGAGAAGTTGGTATACAAGATTGGAATGCGCAAACTTCGAAATATTCAGTAATGTTATTATTAGGGGGAGTAATATTTACTGTACTCTTTTCCTTAACTAAGGTTTTGTCCCAAAATGGGTTTTCCTGGTAAGGTTTTTAATGAGCCAACTTAGTATACATATTATAAAGACATATATACTCTTTTTCCCTTCACTAAGATTTTTTTCCCTTAGGATTTTTGCTTAGTAAGGTTTTTAACGAGGCATATGGTCTACCTCACGGACATTCAAGGGGAGTGTTATAAATCAAAGATTATTATGAATGTCTGTTACAAAGTTTAATGATTGATTATAATCATATTTATTGCCCATTAATGTAATGTCATATATTATTCCATTTTATGTATATTTCAGGGTCTATAAATAGTGACCTTGAGTGATATTGTAACACACTATAAAAAGTGAAAAACTCTCTAGTTTTCTTATCATTTCTCTCTTCATCTCTAGTTTTTCTGGTCACTTCTCCCTTCTTCTATCTATCATTTCATAATAACATCTACATATTCCCCCCAATTTTTTTTTTCCAGTTGTGCACTTAATATTCTATGCAATTATTTGGAGTAAGACAAACCCATAACGTTTAGGGTGTGCTTGGTTGTTTGGTAAAAATAGGATAAAATTATTTCTAAATGAGTTTTATATGTTAAATTATTATATATAGAGTTCATCCATGAATATTTCAATTTATTGTCAACCCTCCAATCAAACATGCCTTGACTATCACTTCTGTGGAGTTAATGTTTTCAACTTTTCATTAAAGATACGTTTAATTGGTTTAAGTTGTGTAATATTTGTTGGGTTCAATCGGTGGTTCAAGTTTAGAAAAAATGGTTTTGACAAAAAAAAATTATCATATAAATATTACTATTTTATTCGATAAGTTTGATTTATTGAGGATTTAATCTCAATGTATTAAAAATGTAAAAAAATTTATATTATCATTAATTTATGTATTGTTATATGAACAAGTATGGTTGATTTTCATGCTCAACACTTTGAGAGTTAATGCAAATGAAATCATTTGACAAGATGACAATTTAAATTTTCTATTAAATATATCAAAATTAAACTCTATTAAATAATGCAATAAAATATCAATTGACATATTGTTTATTAATTGTGTTAATAAATTAAATGAGTTTTATACTTCATGGAACATTTAATTCTTTCGGTAATATAGCAATTTATCATTGAATAATAGTACAACCTTTGATATATATATATATATATATATATAAAAGGATAGTAGATTATATTAATGATATATTAAAATTAAATAGTTTCATTTTATATATATATATGAGTGTTTCTAAGTGAGAAGAGTATTTTTGTAAAGAATAATGTTTGATATATAATTTATTGTACAATAATATTATAACAATGCAAGTTCTACAGTGGAGAATGATGGGTTTGGGCCCATGTGGCCTTTGAATTTCAACCATTAAAATATCATCCAACAGTTGAGATTAATGATTTTTATCACAAAAAATAATTATATAATATAATATATTCATATTTTATTATCTATTAAAAATCACATTACCTATTTTACCCCTTTATCTGTCCTCACCTCCTTCTCCCTCTACACCTCTGCCAAACTTCTCACACGCCCGCCGTCGCCTCACCGGCCACTCTCACTTCGTCCAGGACGTCGTCCTCTCCTCCGACGGCCCGTTCGCCCTCTTCGGCTCCTGGGACCTCGCCACCAGTAACTCCGCCCACCGCTTCGGCGGCCACACCAAGGAACGAGGGACACCCGAACATTGTTTGGGCTTAGGAGGTCCAAGTACTGGCTGGGGTATGCATTGGGAAGGTCCTTGGTGGGAGAGATTGTGAAGGCGAAGCCGTGGCCATCGAGTGTTGGGCACCTTGGGACTATTGCAAAGGCAAAAGCTGTTGAAAAGGAAGAGACTTTGTTGTTGGACTTGGAGGAGGAGTTCTTGAATTGGATTAGGGTTGGGCAAAACACGTGACCAAGCACTCTCTGAGTGCATTTTGTTAAGCAAAGTATGGCACTCTGCTCAATCACTGCATCTCCGTTTAGGCTCATGGTGGTGGCAGCACCATTGAAGCCTTCAAAGAAAAGCTCTTCGTTTTGAGATGAATTTGCTTGGTTTGAGGCCAAAAGGGGAAGAACCAAGAGAAACACAAGTAGTGCTGTTGCCATAAGAGAGTCGAGGATGATGGGGCAAGTGAATGTTAATATTGATGGGGAAAGATGGTCCCTTGATATTGGTCTGAGAATTTTTGAAGAAATCTCATCTCATGTTGCATAATTGCGTCATGAGTTGGAGATGAGTGTGCAGTGTGATTTCAGTTTTTGTGAATTGGAAGATATGAAACGTGGTTGTTTGATTTGATGCAAGATCTCCACATGGTTTTTACAGATTATGGCTGAAGAGACAACTGTTCCATTTGTCCACTCACCACACTCACACTCAACGGTGTTGCTGTCTCCCTTGATGGCTCCCTCTATGCCAGCGGTGGCAAGGATAGGGTCATGCTACACAGGGAAGAGAGTAGGCGGGGAGGGGGCTCGCAGAAAGGGGAGAGAGAGAAAAAGAGAGAGAAGAAAGTTGAGAAAAAGGATAAATTTGTAATTTTAATACTCATTTTTATTATAATAATATTAGAGACCATGTGGTCTCAAATTCATCCTTCCCCATTGTACAACTGGTCTACAACAATACTCACAATGTTCTTTCTTTTAGTGCATTAATACTTATTTTCATTAAAAGACAAAATAACATTGCGAGTATTATTGTAATATTGTTGCACAATTTTATTATATATGAAACACTACTTTTTTATATAAGAGGCAAGTAGCAAATATTGTTTGTAAAATTATATAAGAATGATCTAAATTAAAAATTATTTAAAATCACCATCACTTAAACAATTTACGTGATTTTAAATTTAAATTTTGGCAATTAATGTAATTGATTTCTTGAAATAAACACATTGCTTACAATCTTTTTTATAAAGACCAACAAAGAGCTTGCAAATAGAGTAGTGCAACCAAAGTTATTAGAATTGAACCTAAAATTGGTGAATCAGCCACCTACCTGCTATACTACTTTATATGGATTGAACTCGCAGTTGACTTGATCAATGCTAAGGCCAAATTTGGTCAAAACCTAATCTAAGGAAGGAGCGTGCGCACCCACTAACCACCAAGCAATCTGGGTTGTTGTTTTATAATATCTCAATAATTATACATAATATAATTTAATTTCTAATTCAATCAGTTTAACCAATGATCCCTTGGTTGAACTGGTGAATCAGTGACGTGGTGATGTGATTGAGTCAATTACTAGTTCTGAGTTTTTCTTTCTTTCTTTTTTTTTCCTGTTGAAGAGTTTAATAAGCATGAGTGCAGACAGAGGTGATAGGACAAAGAAATGTTTGAAGGGAAATTGAGGAGACCAAGGTGAGGTTGATAAATAAAATAAATAAATAAAAGGATGGCGCGATTATGGGCTTGACGACGAAGCATAATTGGCCACAGCTGAATATTTTGGGCTATTCATTGAGCCCACCGTTAAGGCCTATAACGTGAAAGCTGGCAAATAAAAAGGGCTTCTTGGACAACATCTCAGAGCGAGAAGTGATATTAGGGTTTTTGTGTGCGGCTACTTCTCCTCACTCTGCATCAACCACTCTGGAACATTGGCCGCTAACTCGCTTCACCAATCACCATGGCTGAACAAGTAACCTTCACACTTCAGATCCATCGTTCATTTCATCTTTGTTGTCTTTTTCTTCATTTCGTTTTTGGCAATAGTTCTCGTGTCTCGTTTGGATCTTCTTTTGACTTTTATCTTTTCATTTTCTCTTTTAATTTTGTTTGGAATTATCAATTTGCAGACCGAGAAGGCTTTTCTCAAGCAACCCAAAGTGTTTCTGAGGTATGCTATTACACCGAAAATGCTCCTCTTTTTTTCTTCTAAAGAAAAAATGTTTTGATTATTATGTTGATGCTGAATGGTATTGTTGTGTTGATCATGTTCTTAGCTCGAAGAAATCTGGGAAGGGGAAGAGGCCTGGAAAAGGTGGGAATCGCTTCTGGAAGTCCATTGGTCTTGGATTTAAGACTCCCAGGGATGCCATTGAAGGTATATATCTCTCTCTCTCTCTCTCAAATGTTTATGTTGTATGCCAATCACATTATTGTTCCGGATTATGTTGAATTTTTGCAGATGTGAATTTTTGGTAAATTTAGCTCGAGTCATCATATTTCTGTGTGGGTTTCTCTCAGTTTTTAACTTGCAACGCTATTGTGAATCTTTTTTTTCTTTTTCTTTTTGCGTTGCTCTAGTTGGGGTCCTTGTTGGGAAGTGTGAAAATATTTGGCTAATTCTAGTCGCTGAAAGTTATCTGGAAATTTTTGTGGCTAGCAATGTTTGTTAACCAAGCATTTTGAGTCAGTTGTCGGACATACGTGTATAATCTGATGAATAATTATTTTATTGTCCGAGGAATGGTCTCTACACGCATATACTTAGGATAAATGTAGATACCCCTCGTGTTGTATTATGCAGGTTAAGAAATAGTTGTAAGCTAGGGAACATAATTATATTGATGAGTCCAGGGACGGATTTACTTGGTAGGAGCTGGGGCATGTGCCCCATAGAAATTTCAAAATTTATATATAAATGTGAGTTTATATTATTTTGCCTCCATTATATTATTAGGTTTACTCCACATTAAGAGGAAAAATTGTGTAAAACATTTTATTAGACTTATATATTGTTTTTGCTCCCACTATCTAAAATTTCTGGATTCATCAATGGATGAGTCCTATTAATTTAGGATCCATATCGAGTGAAAAGCTGATGTGTATGAATATGAATATTTATGGTCAAAACTTTTCTTGCATTTGCCTGGGTCAAGGCGTAATTGTCATTTATCTGTGTTTTTGGTCACTTCTGCCTGTAATCCAACTCCATTGTCATTGGCTATTTGCATTTTCCAATGCAGGAACCTACATTGACAAGAAATGCCCCTTCACTGGCAGTGTTTCCATCAGGGGCCGTATCTTAGCTGGAACATGTCACAGCGCCAAGATGACAAGGACTATTATTGTTAGGAGGAATTATCTTCACTTTATTAGGAAGTATCAGAGGTATACTTCTGTCCTACTTTTGGTGCTCTGTTTTTATGTGTACTTATGCTTTTGGAGAAACATAGGTAATGATTCCATTTTTCCCCTTTCAGATATGAGAAGAGGCATTCAAATATTGCTGCACATATATCGCCTTGCTTCCGTGTGAAGGAAGGAGATCATGTGATTATTGGGCAATGCAGGTGAGAATTTAGAGGAGAAACATTTCTTTTTAATGTATTAATCTGAAGATCTTGTTAATGTATAGTTTTTTGCATACCTGTCTGATCGCATATGTTTTTACCATCTCTCCAGGCCACTTTCAAAGACAGTGAGGTTCAACGTGTTGAAAGTTATCCCAGCTGGATCTTCTAGCGGTGCAAAGAAGGCATTTACTGGAATGTAAGATTTTGATTCGGTTTTTATTGAATGACAGTGTTATCTTATTAGTTTCTAGGTTTTGTTTCTGGAAGGTGAACGTATAAGGATTGATCAATTTTGTATTTCTTTTGAGGTTTTGGTTTCTGGGTCTCAAAATGTTATGGCTTTTGACATTTGATATTCGTTATGGTTCTTGAATACTAGTTGCATTTACTTTGGCACTATGCAGATGCATAATCTCCATATCTGGTTTCCAAATTATCTTTCTTTTATTTATTTATTTATTTTTTATAAAAGGGGCCAAAGCCCAACAATCAAAGAAAATCTACATCGAAGTGTAAACAGTAGGGGGCAGTATGATCGTGACTTGCTTTGCATCCAATATAGTAGGTGCTACTGTTAGACACTCAAGTCCTGTGCAGTGGCCTTACCATAGGGTATCCCGTGTTTGGTCTGTCATGAAGCAGTGCACTAAGCTGTTAAATAAATTGAATAAATTGTTGAGAATAATTGTTAATAAATTGTTGACAATGTATTAAAATTGTACAAAAGTTAAAATAAGATGACAAAACAGTCCCATCTTTTTCTCCCTCTATAGTTCTGTTCTCCTTCTACCGACCTTAAGGCCAGCCACTTCCTTGTGCTGCAGCCAATATCCACCGACTGTTCGTTTCGTCTTTCGTGGGATATCATCTGCCCCCAAAACCCATTTGCATAGAACTCCGGGAAGCATTGCTATTGTGTTAGAAGCTGTTGGACAGAGATGTCAAAATAGGATATTCAATTATTCAGCTTATATAGGGGTATGTGAAAGATGTGGTTTATCAAAGTTAAAGGAGTTAATCTAGGTCGCACATTCATACGTGGATGGTCATCATAAAAAAAAAAACTGATCACATGATCATTTTAAAAATATTTCATATTTTAAGCATTTTTATTCTTCATTATTAGTGTATTAAATCTGTTCTAATGAATTATGTCTGGCATTTCTTAATCGGGCAAAGTGTTCTGGTCACATAGCATAGCTGATCGTTGAAAAGCAAAAGCCCGCCTGCTCTGCGTTTTTGACAAAATGCATTTTATTCTTGGCCCAAAGGCAAAAACATTTCGTCCGCTATGTCATTTCGAGACAAAAATCAAGATCGGATGCAACGCGAAAGAATTGCATATTTGAATTAGCTGCGATAATGTATTATTTTTCTCGCTTTTAATTTTTAACCTGTTCAAAATAGTAAAATGCTGGTTAGTTGTGATGTGATTCTGAGGTTGAAGTTAAGTCAGATTGTGCGTTATACTCAATTGAATTTGCTAGTAGAGCTAAGAGTCTATTTTGCACACACGTACGAGAAAACAAAATTATTGCAATACAAGATAGTATTATTATCAAGCTATAAACTTAAGTTTTGTCAAACTCGATTCAGTTTGGAATTGATTTTAGGGAGGAGGGGAGAAGTAATTTTCCAAATTTTAGAATGAACATGATCCTTGCATGTTTTAGATCTAGAACATCTCAATTTATACATTTATAATCTTAAATTAAAAAAAATATAAAAATAAGAAATATACAGTTTAGTAATAAATTTTTTGATTGAATAAAGTTAAAATTTCAAGTTGTAAATAGAATAAATATAATTCAATGTAAGGTAGCATTTTTTTATTTACGAAATTTTTCCGAAACAAAATCTTTGTTGGGCTCGTTTTTGGCACTCTCGAATAGTTTTCTGATTTTTTAAATGATAAGAATGAAATAATGGACTACGTTTTTCATTTTTGTTAATTTAGAAATGAAAACTTCCTGTTGGGCCTGTACCTATTCCTGGAGGGACGAGTTCGATTAGAGTTTTAATCTAATGTAGTGAGCTTACGATGATTGGGTTCTTGAGAAGGGCCTAAGCCGAAAAACTGGAAGAAGAAGTCACATGCCACAAATTACTATTGATTTTAGGCTTGAATCTGTTTTTGTCCCAGAAAAATATACAAATATCATTTTGGTGTCCGATTCTTCTCTTTTTTGTTCAGCGTTGGTCCAAATATTTCTAAACCTATTTAATTTTAGTCTCTATCATATGTGGTTGTTGGCAGCATTTAGCATTAAATAACCTGACACCCTCCATTATCCAGTTTGGCATCTAAAGATACGACTTCAAACAAGCAGTTTTAGAAATATTTAAACTAAAACTAAACAAAAATTTTCAACAGTCAGAATAAGAAATTACTTTTTTATTTTGAAGCACTAGCCGGAAAGTTTGACTTGTAAATGAGTGGTTGCACGCGACTGGCTTCGAGGCAATGGCATTATTGATCTGTCTAGCTGGAATTGTACGTCCTTCCTTCATTCACACACGCAGCTGTGCTATTCCATACATGTGCCCCCACTCACTGCCTCTGCCAATGCCATGAATGAAAACCACTACACTACTGTCGCTTTATGGTGGGTGCTTGTGTGATGACAGCTTGGGCCTTGAACTGGTTCAATAATGGAACCATCAGCTACACATGTTTAGCCTACCTTGTCACAACATTTCTTGTCTCCATATCATTGTCCTTTCGTTTACTCTGATGGATAGTTTGATGCCTCAAATATCAGTGGTTTGAAAGTTTACTTTTTGTCTTTGCCAAATTGCCTGGCCTATTGGTCTTTGCTATTGAAATTTTATAAACGTGTTCCCTAAACCTATTGGTTCATGTCCCCAAACTGGAATAACTCTCTTTATTGGTCAAAGTGATTGATTCTAATGGTCCCTTTTTTTTTTCTTATCTCTCTCTAAAGTTTGCCCTGTAGGAAAAGTTATATTCGGTCTCTAGCTAGCTGGTCTTCCCTTCCCTTCCACTCGTGTGGTTGAACACAAAGCGTAGATGCGAGGGCATTGGTGAAATGTGCTGCTATTAGAATCATGATCACGTAATTTTTTTTTGGCTATAATGTTAAATACACGCATTTATACTTGCATATTATTTTATGTTTCTATATTTTTTATCCTTTAATTAAAACTGGGTTCACCTCTCTCTCTCTCTCTCTTTTTAATTTTTTTGCATTCAGGTGGAGGGAGACGTACACATACCAATTTTCATCTCTTAACTTGCGGTTCTTTTAACTTGGTTACAACACTTACTGCACTAGAAATTTAAAAGATTATTTTTTAGAAGGTTCCATAATTTTTCTAGTGCGTTGACTTTTTTGTTTTCCCCTTCCTTTTATTGGTTGTTTAACATGGTTGGTGTTGGCCATTACCAATGAAAATATCTCAGACCAAAATGAAGCATTTGAGGACATGGATTTTTATGAAGCCAATCAACAAAAATGCTGTGGAGCACATGTCTTCAGTGAACACCGTTCTCCCACGTCTGTGTCCAACACCTATTATTATTGACCCATCAAGGCATGAGAAAGATTCTTATGCATGGCTAGTGCCTTCACTACTTTATCGTGCAAAAGAGCTCCATCCTTTGAGGTACCTTAACTTGACCATAAGGACTATTGGTAAATGAACATTATGGTCCTTGCTGGAATCCTATTAGGTATAGCCACTAAATTTAAGACAATACAATCATTTTCATCTCTCAAAAATATACTAAGAGATAAATTGATTTATCAGGATTTGAAATTTTCAAATTGATCCCTCCATTAAAAAAGAACAAATTGATCCTCTTCTCACGTATCCGTATAATAAAAAAAATTGTATAAAGGATCAATTTTTTAATTGTGAGAGATTAATTTGATATTCTCAAATTTTGAGAGATTAATTTCTTCTCAATAAATTTTTGAGGGACCAAAATAAATATTTATTTATTAAAAAGTTCATTGGTGGCATAAAAACAAAAACAGAGAAAGAAATTAATTTACTTCGATTCCAATGTTGGATATTATTATATGATTAACTGGACTAAGCCACTTGTATAAGTGGTGTGGTGTGGTGTGGGTCATAGAGCACCTGAGCCAACAAAATCATGGAGCTATAATACAAAATTGCTGTTGCTTTCTTTGCAATATGTAGAAAGTCGAATGCAGAAATATATAATGCCATTACCCCTATTATGTTTTCAATGAAAAAGCCCCTTGTTAGCACTGACCAATCAACATTGAGAAGCTTTGCTTTCAAATCCTTTTGCACCATTATTCTTAGTTAATAAAATAAAGCAAACTCCGTGGTCCATCTTGTCCTTTTAACCTATTATTACACCATCTTCGATTTTTATAATATTTCCTCTTTTGTCAATCACCGGTGAATGTGAGGAGAAGGTTAAACATCAAATATATTCAATCAACTTGCATAGTCCTCCCATAGAGAAACCATAGCCTAAAATGCTATTGGTACACATGTAGGCAAATCTCTCCTCAAAAAAGGGGTATGAACACATCTCAACTAAGCCGCTTTATTATCTGCTTCTGTTTTTTTTTACCCTTCTTCTGCTTCTTCTTTAAGAAAAGACTAAATAGGCATCTCTATGTTGCCATATCTCCATATATATGATGACCAAAGATTAAGGATCATCTTATCAGTATTTTCAAAATATATTAACATATACCTGGATAATACAATTCTTTTGCTTCTCACCCAAAATATCATACTAGATTGCCTGTTCCTCGTTAGTAGGTGGATTATACTAACAATAACGGCTATAGTTGAGGGTAATGATGATCACGAGTTTGAATTTTAATTTTTACATAAACAATGTGGTAGGTTTCTACGTTCTCACCTAAAAGCATCGTTTTGCTTAGCAAGTAGAAAAAATGGCGTTGATTAGTATGTATGAAAACTGGCCCTAAAAGTTAAAGTGGCTAAATGAAAGTAGAAATGGCTACCTTGGAGTTGGACCTCTAAACCTAACTCTCAATGAAATTATACTAATGGTTGCCGTCCTCAAATAGAATAACAATCTTTAAGGAACTTCTAGTGCAATTACAAATGATGGGTATTATTATTTTAGGGACCACAATAATTGATGACTGCTACCACAATTAATTAATTTTTTTGTAATGAATGACATTATTTACCATTTATCATGTTAGGACCACATATTTAACTGTTTCTCATGTGGAACATTAGATGGCTTTCGATCCCACGCCTATGCGTTTGAAATTCTTCTAACATTGTAGTACCTTCTAAATAAAAGGAAGCGAAAATGAAAACTGATATATAGACTTTCCTCTCAAGTTTCCTTTTTGTCATAATTTACTTGACGTATATGACTTCCCTTATTCCAAATTGAGAGTATTGTCGGAGGCCGCAATATATTCATCCGCAACAAGTAGAACATGAGATACTTTAGCATAAATATCTATCTAAGAATAACCACAATACCTTCGCCAGAAAAATTTACCGTGGATTTCTATTATTATTATTTTTTCCCCGTAGAATAAGAGTTTTGATATATCTTCTTAGCAATTAACCGAAAAATTTTATTTATAAAACACTTTTTTTGTGCTGATAATTTAGCGTTTATTTAATACATGTGAGCAAGATTTTAAATTAAAAATCCTTTTAGGCATATCAATTAAGAAAATTTAACATTTCCTGCTAATATAAAAGCACTCGGGATTCAAGTGATGGCATTACGAAATATTGAAGCAATCACATAAACGATACCAAATTTGATTGAAGTTTAATTTTCGTCTGTGTAAAACCCTCTTAGATTTTCATTTACTAACATTTAAGCTCATCATTATATATATATATATAGTTGAGGTCTACTGTTTATAGTCAAGCTTATTTAATTGTACACAAACTTCTCCCACTAATTCCCTTACTACAAAATTTGTTATCATCCACAGCATGTTGGGCTTTGAACACGCCATTAATTCGTCAGAATCATAGACAACAAAAATCTATGAAACCAAGAAGAGAAAACAAAATTCAAAGGCACAGAATTTCGGTATAAATATCGCAGAAGATTTTTCTTGACTTTTTTCCCATGTGATGGGATTTGCATGAGAGTGCAATAAAGATACCAAAAAAAGTGCAGGAAAATAATAATATCAAAAAGGAAGGATAGGGAGGGCAATGTGATAAGGCAAGCAACATACTCTAGAATAGAAAAGGACCTGAACAAAGCTTATTATTTCTGACCAACATTATAATATTACATAAGAATCACCATATAAACCCAACCAACCGATTTTGGACCACCCTTTCTTAGAAAAATCTGGAACTTAACGGCTCTCGTTGTTTCTGACATGTCTTCACACTGACACTAGTACTGTTGTTTACTATAATCTCAGATAACTCAATCCTTTTCCCAAACATATTCTGAGAATCTTCTCCCTTTCTCTCTGTCTTTGGTATTAGTATAAGCCACAAAACTCCATATCATAAAGTTTCTATTTACATGTGGAGTTGTTTGACTATAGCTTTCCAAATTTTCCATTTTTGGAACTGCAAGTTGTTGTTGGTGGTGGTGAGTGGGTGAAGGTACCACTAGCTAGGTAGCCCCATGACTGCTGCCACCATGTGTCCGCAGGACGGTGAGCAAGTTGCCCAAGATATGGAGATGGAGAACCTTGATAACACAACAAGTGTGTCATGGCCTTTGCATTGTGGTGATCTCTTGCATACCCACATGGACAACTTGGAAAAAGGCTCTTCCTTTAGACCTTCTACTGCAAATTCACTTCCTGTATGTATTGGCTTCCCTGATCTTCTACCTACAAATGCTTTCTCTCTCTCTCTCTCTCTCCCTCTCTTGAGTCACAGATTATGGCTGCTCACCCTTTTCATTGATGCTTCTTGAGTATCTTGGAAGAAGAAAACCTGCATAGGAATATAACTTCTAAGGGCTATGTCATCTTAAAATTTTCTCAGGAGTTGATATCAAAGGCTAGCTGATGTTTTAGATTCTAAATTAGTCACCGGTGACTTGAGATTAAATTTGTGTACTTTTGTGACGTAGATTTGGTAGTTGATTTGTTACCAATTGAACCAGCTTGCATTTTCCCTTATTGTTGCTTCCATTTCTAGTAAATTCTTTGTTGTTAGCACTTAGCACAATTTGTTGGTATATGATTGTAAGTTTCTAGAGATGTTAACATTACACAACTAATATTTGATTTGTTCAAATGACTTGACTTGGAGCATTATCCATAGTTGGACCAATCTGATTCGAATCAGATTAATATGGGTGTATTAATCTCTGGATACTGGTAACATTAAATAAAATTTCAGAATTATATAGTGTTTTGTGTACTTCTTGAGAATACTTTTCTATTTCTTACTTCTCATGGCTTTCTTGAGGCTGTTTAGAATCTTCTATTTCCTGTACTTTTGATTCATAAGGCTCCTTTTTTGCCTCTTGTGTTTTTCTGCTGTGGCACATTTTAGCTGGAAAGCATATGTGAGGATACAGAGATTACAGACAAGAAGCACAACATGATGAACTTTGTCCCTGCTCTTCGATCTGGAGAGTGGTCTGATATTGGAGCTCGCCCTTACATGGAGGATACCCATATATGCATTGGAGACTTGGCAAAGAAATTTGGATATGATGCGCTGTGTGAGGAAGAAGCTGTTTCCTTTTATGGTGTAAGCCATCTAACTGATTATGCTAATTGTTAAGGGTTTCTTGCTTCAATTGATGAATGGCTTACAAGAAAGTTACCTTCTAGGAAAGAGATGTAAGCAAGTTATCCCGTGACTTCTATTTTCATTACTTAAAGATGAGTAACTTCATTTTCCCTCACTTTTACAAATGTTTGGTGCAAAAAATTTCTCCAGGCTTAGGATTTTCATTGTTAGATATGCTTTTGGTTATGTGGAAATGATCCCATTGCACAATGAGAAAATGTTCTAACCTTTCCTCTTCCTGAAATTTAGTGAGCAAATGAACATATTAAATCTGTATAGAACTAGACAATTACCAGAGCAGAGAACATAATGCAGCTTTAGGAATCGAAGTTAGGATATACAACGCTATATATCTTCCATTAACATATACTGCTAACCTCACTTACTCTTAAACCAGTTCACAAGATTCAGTGTTGAGAATGTCTCCTTGTTTGTATTTTTTTCTCCCTTGTCATGCCCCTCCTCCCATTTTGGAACTGTAGTTGTGTAGCCGTTCTAGAGTCTGACTTGTTAAAATTCGGATAAAACAAATTGTACAGGTTAGGAAAAACATAGAATGAATGATGATAAACTTATTATAGTCATTTTTCATAGTAGGATATGGACCCTTTTAAACAGGATGTGATGTGTAAATGATGGTAAGCGGTTTGCTTTGCAGGTATTTGATGGACATGGAGGGAAGAGTGCTGCTCAATTTGTCCGCGATCGTCTGCCTAGGGTGATTGTTGAGGATGCAGACTTTCCTTTGCAACTTGAGGAGGTGGTCACAAGGTCATTTTTGGAGACTGATGCAGAGTTTGCAAAAACATGCTCTGTCGAGTCTTCCCTCTCTTCTGGTACAACTGCACTGACTGCAATTATATTTGGAAGGTGAGCACTCATCTCCGCCGTTCTTTGGCCCTAACATAGCCATAGCATAATTTTCACTACTCATATTTGTGAGTGGCATACTGATTAGATGCAGTGCCTAATATCATGTGTTCACTATATCCCTTCTCTATGATTTGCAGAAATCTTGAATCGTAGCAAGTTTTTTAGTTGTTTTGAATGGACTTTTGAAGCAGTTCTTTTCTTTGATTGTCTGGTGCAGATCTTTACTTGTGGCCAATGCTGGAGACTGCAGGGCTGTCTTGTCCTGTCGTGGGGCAGCTATAGAAATGTCCAAAGATCATAGACCCTTATGCATTGAAGAAAGGATGCGGATCGAGTCCCTAGGTGGATTCATTGATGATGGTTACCTTAATGGCCAGTTAGGTGTCACTCGAGCTCTAGGTGACTGGCATCTTGAAGGAATGAAGGAAATGGATGGAAAAGGAGGACCATTGAGTGCTGAGCCTGAACTTAAATTGATGACATTGACCAAAGAAGATGAGTTCTTGATAATTGGTAGTGATGGAATCTGGGACGTTTTTAGCAGCCAAAATGCTGTCGATTTCGCACGGAGGAGGCTTCAAGAGCATAATGATGTCAAGCAATGTTGCAAGGAAATAATAGAGGAAGCAATAACGAGAGAAGCAACAGATAACTTGACAGTTGTGATGGTATGTTTTCACTCAGATCCACCACCACCACCTGTGGTTGTAGAAAGGGCAGAAGTCAGGAGAAGCATATCTGCTGAGGCACTTCGGAATCTTAAATGTCTGCTAGAAGGAGAGAACATTCTTATGTGCAAGACAAACGGTGCTGATGATTGTTTTTATTCTGATCTGTGATTATGTACATATATTCATCTATCACACAGATAATGCTTTTCTGCTTCCTCTTCTGGCTTATGATCAACCTAGTTCCTGAGAGGTTAGAAAAAGAACACACACAGGTGCAAAATTCTAGTGAAGTTTATACATGATGTAATTATTTTTCCCATTGTTACTGGGAAAGTGAGAGTGCAACCGATTAGAGGATAAGAATAATGTATAGCTCGGACAAAGTGATTTGTAGCATTGTTCTCTTATTCTTCACTGATTAGAAGTTGAAAAATCTATGTAAATAATTGTTTAATGCCGCAGCTTCTCATTGTAGATGTTTCTTCACACTGGAATTTCTCTTGCAAGCTACAGAAGTATCAAGATGCCTCTAATATTTTGCTTATATACCTTGGTCATTATTATTTATTTTTAATCAAAACATGAAACATATTGAATGTGAAGAATCAAGAAGAATGAATTGGATTGATTCTGTGGTTACAAAGATTTATATACAGGACTGCTATAATTCACTAACTGATAAGTAATATATTATGTAGCAAAACAAGAACCATAGTTGTTCCCGGCACAACTTTATGGTAAAAAACATGTTGTGGAGCTGAGGCTCATGCGTGAGATTTTCACCCCATTTTTAACCACAACCAAACACACCCTTAGGGACAAAGCATAAGAAAAATAAAATAGAGTGAAAAGCATTATTCTACTCATGCACTCCCAAGATTCTCTTGCGTGCTCTGGCTGAAAGCTACATGATGAAGGCTTCATTGTGATTAAAAGAGGCACATTGGATGAAGCGGACTTGAGAATTAACTCTTGATCACAACACCACATGAAGAGAATGTAGAAAGCGACACAAATGACGCCAACACAAACATGGTCCAGCACGTGCGTGAGAGAAAAAGGGGAAAAAAAAAAAAAAACCATAGTTACGTAGGTGAGTTATTATTTTCCGTTGAAGGGTGCAAGAATAGACACATGAACAGTATAATACCAAAAAGTGTTGAATTAGCTCAATGGAACACGAATCATTCTTATACGTTTATTTTCTCACTTCACCATCATCGAATGAAGAATGATAACCCCATTGTAAACCAAGGGACCATGGTAAAATTATCAATTGTGTTTCTTGTTCTGACACATCTGAAGTCAAATTCCTTAAAGCTTATCTATGATTGGAGTCACATAACAAAAAATGTGAACAAGTGTGAACAAAAGAGCATTGTTAATTATTACGAAATATGAGGACCCACATAGCTTATATAATTGATCGTGCAATATTTAAAGAAGGAAGAAAGTGAAGGACAAGAAAGTTGTATGACAGTGACGAGGATCTTCTTATATGCAGATAAGGTGTATTGTTTTTTTTTTATTTTTCTTCAAAGTTTGATGCTTAAAGATTTTTGATAAATTTATAACTGTTCATAGGGTTGTTAATAATTAGTAAATACTTTAACAAATTTTCATGATCCTATTATCATTCAATTTTTGTTAAGCCATGGAACAATACGGGATCAATATCATGGGCATGACATTCAATTTTGCAGCATATTCTTTACGACCCCACGCGAGCAAGAACATATCTCGTTGTTTGTATAAAACTGACACTTTATCTGGTTTGATATGATCATACTCACCATTAACCATAGCAGTAACTTCATTGAAAGCAAAATCATCTTCTACCATATGTCCTATGCAGTGAGTAGGCATTCAAAATACAATCATTCTTACAATTTTCATGGGTTTGGGCAAAAAAAATTGTTAGTCCTACTAACAGATCATGATAGATACGTTCAATACAGAATTACTTATACAAGAGATGGCCCCGGCGGGGATAAAAACTTTTTCGCATGGGGGAGAGATGATGGTAACTACTACTACAATTTCAATGGAATATGAGCTCTCACGCCAGTTGGAGAAATACTTGCCCCAGAGCCAAATCCCTGCCAGCTCGCAAAGCAAGGCACTTCCAATTTTGCTCGCATCCCCTCATTTGTTTCTAGTTCATAATGGATCAGCCTAAATGCGCAAACTTCTCAAGAGAAATACCAATGTTGATAGAGTCCTATAGAAGCTTTTTATAAACAATCACATCATTTGTTGATGAAGATCTGCTGCCTGCTGGGCCAGTTCCACCATCATAGCCTCATCAAAGAACTTACTTATGCTTACATCCTCACTCATTCCCTGCAAAATTAATTTCAAGAGAAATGATTTGCAGTTAGCATAGATGCTCTTATCCAAATATTTCATAAACACTCTCTTATTCCTTGAACTCCCCTATAATAATATTGCATGGCTGTGTCTTCCATTGAAAAATATATATATATATATATAAAATATGCAAGAACAAGAGGACAGGGATATACCTTTCTACGTCTTGTTTTTACCATAAACTCACGGGCAAGATGCTGAATTGGTGCTGGTTCAAGTGGGCGCAAAACAATGCTTTTGTCAAGAGGATCTCCCGGAACAATAGCCCAATGGTCAAAAACTGAGAGGCAAAATGCTTGACCTTGCGTATGATATCTCAAGTCTGTCTCAAAACCAAAAGATTCTATCACAGGCAAAAATGCCTGAGATAGTGGTGAACAAAATCAGTAAAACAGGTTCCTGATGCACTCTTAGAGAAATTCAAGCTAATACTCAGATTATCCTCCACATGATAGTAGCCTACATAAGCAACATCAATGAACACAGGTTGTAGCCAAAAATTAGCCACCTACCTTGACAATATAAGCCGGGGTGCCGGGTTGCGGAACATCAGCAGTAACATGCCCACGCCTACGAGATAACACAGTGTAGATTGCAGAGACACAGTCTATAGGTGTTTGAATCTGATGCAAAAGCCAAAAAAAATTGCAGTACCATCCACGAAAGTATCAGTGAAACAGCAACATCATTGTTCTCAGAACTCTATACAAAATTAATGGAAATACTGAAGTGTTTTATTAGCTTTCATAAAATTATATTATTCCAGCCTTATTTGATTAGCCATCATGTAAATTTAAGATATACACATCTGCTTACAGCTAGCTCGCAGGCAGAGCCTTCTCACATAATACAATGATAATTTAGTCAAAAAGAAAGAAACTACAGAATGATTACGATCACATTTGATATGCAGTCATCATTTAAAGATAAAACAACAGGCACATACCTCCACATAATATACTGGTTCCATAAGCCGCGGCGTAGCCATGAGGAAAGATGAATAGGCCACTCGCCGTGCAGTTGGAATGATCTGGCCAGATCCCCGATGAAGTGACTCTGGGGCAATCCTGGCATCAACAATCTTGAACTTAACATTCCTGATGGGCTCATCACACAGAGGTCCCTCGCGTGCACCCCACTGAAATCTGCCAAAAGATATAAAACCTCATAACCAATGGGCAATCAATTAATCATTGAATAGCCAAACAGGTGAATGCATTGTATGCTTACCCCTGAACAATGGAATCCTTGACAGCATTCAGCAGGCTCTTGTCAACCTCAGTTGGAAGGGTGTCATCTAACAGAATATTGGGGCCCTGCATTTTATTTGCACACATTACACAGAAGTTCGGAGACAGAGAGAGAGAGAGAGGGAGAGAGAGGGAGGGGGGGAGGGAGGGAGAGGGATTACCTGCTTATCAGGGCCAAATGCCCAGATAGACCGTGCAGCAAGTAGATCCCAGTCATACTTAGTCTGGAAAAATTCACCAAGTTTCTTCCTGTTCCAGTCAGTGCTTACAACACCATTCTCTATGTCCTCTGCAAGACCTTTTTCTAGTGGCTCAGCAATCTACAGAAAGATCAAGATTACGTAGAGTGAAGTGAACAATAAATCAGCCTAGCAAAGAGAAAAAGTAATGATGAACTAAGTAGTATACTATTCATTCTTGATGAATCCTACACAAGTTTAGGAGGTAGGTGCCTACCATAGTTATTTTATTCTTCTTGTTTGGTGTTTCAGCAAAACATTTCATTGATGAAGACTCAACAACAGTTTCACAAAATGAGACAACAGGATCTGCCACCTACAAAAGCAAAGCAAAGGACAATCGTCAACGAAAGGAACAGCTTCAAGTCAATGTCTAAGCCAAAAGAGAATGCAAATTAATGACAGAAGGATTGGGTAGGTGAAAAAAATAGATGACCTTGACTTCCACTTCAGAATAGAGCTCTCTTAGGTCCTTCATGATTGAATCCAAGTACAGCTCACCAGTCCCTAATATAGTGTGTTCCCCAGACTCCTCCACTTTAGTAACGGCTAGAGGATAACTTTTGCTGATTTTCCTCAGGCCCTCTACCATTTTTGGCAACTCACTTGGATTCAATGGCTCAGTAGCTGTTTTTACCACGGACAGAGTATTGAACTGAAGAGGCCGGAATATATATACATCCTCATCATAATCCACATTACAGAGAGTAGCTGTTTTCATGATTGAAGCATCCACACCTTCAATTAGGACCCAAGAACCAGGAGGAGCCTCGGCTATTGGCATCCTATCCCGAGCTTGATACACCCATAACTTTGTTACTTCTTTCACAGTCATGTCCTCCT
Organism: Dalbergia cultrata; assembly: GCA_031216105.1. Lineage (NCBI taxonomy): Eukaryota > Viridiplantae > Streptophyta > Magnoliopsida > Fabales > Fabaceae > Dalbergia > Dalbergia cultrata. The sequence goes on along the minus strand of JAVHNL010000310.1, from coordinate 57,059 downwards.
CATCCTCCGGTGAGTATCCTTCTCCTAAAACACGTACAGATTGTCCTGTCTGTATCTTGCCACTGTAAACTCTACCAAAAGCATCAAACACACTGCAATCAGACTTTGGGTACAATTTGGTCACATTAACCATTAGAGGCCCAGAAGAATCACAGTGTGTCATGGCTTTGTAAATTGATGAATCTTTAGGCCCAGTATATATATGATCAACTTTCTTAATTGCAGCATCTTTTGGTGAAGGTATATGCTGAACAAGCATATCAGTAAAACCTGAAGCTGGACCAAAAACTGAGCTACAAGCCAGCCTTAGCAAAGGTCTGACATTTAATCTATAGGCTGCATTGCTTAGAGTGACTCCGAGTTCCGCAAGAGTTGTCTCTACACTCTTTTTATGCTCCCCAATCACTTGACTATATATCTTGTAAAGTGGTTCCAGTACAAACTCAACAAAAGATCGTTCCCCTCCACTGGCAGGGGGTTTCTTCTTGAAGGTTCTGGTATCTGGATGAAAGTAGTAGTCTCCCCAAAGACGAGAAGCAAATTTATTAGCTTCCAAGGGAATTCCGTGCAACTTCCCATATAATTTAGCAAATGATTGCAACGTAAAGGACCACCCAGCAGTGGCACTTGCAAAACAAACATTTCCAGCAACTGGATCAACAACTTGGACATCGCCAGCAATTGATGAGGCAGCAGATATATGGTTATTGATCACTTCCAAAGTGTGCCTTAGTTTATGATAAGCATCTTTTGGGGGTAATTTAAGTTCAGTTATGAGCCTATCAACCTACAAACAAAGACATCAACAAATAAGGATAAAACAGGGGATACCCAATATTAAGACTTAATGTTGTCATCAACATTAAAGAACAAGCATTCACCTTGTTGATCACAACAACTATAGGCAGCCGTTCCTGGATTGCATGGCGTATTGCCCTCTCAGTGTTTACCTACAAATCATAACAGACTAAAAACTCAATTTTGGAGCCACTATCTCAGTAACTAGCATTAGACAAGATAGCAATAATGTAACAGGCAGTTCACAGCTTCACTTTTTTAAAAAAAAAAAAAAATTTAAAACAGCAACCACATTATCATTCATAACAAGAATCAACCGATAAAGGAAATCGCTTAGGGAAAGCTAAAACCTAATTCCTATATAAAGAATTCTCTCTTCAAGTGGAATTGATCAATCTCCAATCTTCAAGTGCTCATCCACATGAGATTTCAATCTTAACCAAAAAAACAACAAACCTTATTATACCCTAAAATCAAGCTCACTACAACCAAAAGGCCTATAACAATCATCAGAAGTAACAGCAAACAACAACTCAACAACCGAGTCCACCAAAGAATAATGGGCATGTTTGTCAAACACTAACTTCAGACAAAAAAAAAAACTGTAATAAGCTATTTTGAACTGAAAATGAGCTAATACAAACACTCACCATGACACCTTCAGCAGCATCCACGATCAGAACCGCACCATCAGCAAGTCTCAACGCCGCAGTCATCTCATCAGAGAAGTTAACATGGCCAGGAGTATCCATAATATTACACAAATACGACTTCGAGTTACTGTCCTCGAGCACCAGCGACATCGGAACAGCCTTAATCGATATCTTCCTTTCCTGCTCATCAATCCTCGTATCCGTATACCTCGTATGCTTCTCACTCTGGTGATCAAACGTAGACATATGATGCGTCTGCTCAACCAGCATGTCCATGAACACAGTCTTCCCATGCTGAAGGTGCCCAACAAGGGCAACGTTCCTCACGAGCGCTGGGTTCGACATGAGACCTAAGAGGAACTGAGACGAAACGTAGGTTGAAGAGTCCTTGACGCCAACCTCGAAGGGGATCTTCTTCACGGGCTTGACGATGGGTTGTTCGAGGGGTTGTTCGTCCTCGTCCATCACTAGGGTTTCGACGTCGTCGCCGTAGACTTCCTCGGCTGTTGGGTAGTACTTCTTGTCTTCTGCGAGGACAACCTGGTTGTCCACCATCTCGACGTCGTCGTTTGTGGTTGTGATCCAGCCGTTGTTTGGGGCATCTCCGTCGGAGGCGGTGCCGTCTTCGGCGGGACGGCGGCGGTGGTGGTCATCCTGGTCTTGTTCCTCGTCGTTGTCGTCGGAGTCTCTGTCGGAGTCTTGGTCGGACTCGATTTCGGGGCCGATGTAGTTGCCGAACTCGTCGTACAAGCTGTCGTCCATCTTTGTGTGTTAGTGTTGGATGAATCTGAGAGCAAGGAAGTGAAGTAGTAGCTACTAGCTATAGTCTCACCGTCGTTGGAAGAGGCAAGGGTGGATTTCGGGGTTTAGGGTACGAAACGAAATGACTAGAGGGAAGACGATAGTTCTAGTGGATTGGGCCTAATTACATCTCAGCCCAATAATAACGGGGCCATACAGCCATGATATAGGGGTTTTTTTCAACAAAGATATTAAGGTCCAGACCAAAAAAAAAAGAAGAAAGATATTAAGGTTACATTACTACATATTCTTCCTAAAGGAGATAGCCTAATTGGGGAGGGAGAGGTAAGAGTGAAACAAGGTACCACTTATTCAAAGGTGTACGAGACAACAACAACCAGTAGATATAGGCATTGTTGGTGACTAGAGAAATAGTTCATTATGAGAGAACGAGGAGTAAATCTGGACCATATAACCATACATGGATTATTAGGGTTGAAAGTTGATTAACAGTAATTAATGCTCACATATTAATTTAAAAAATTCACATGATTTTATGTTTTAATCTTGACCATTTATATAGGATTCAATGGTCAAAATTCACTTCTTTCACTCTCACAATAAATCATTCTTCTCATATATATATACGATACCCTCCTTATATATATATATATGTAGTGGGATCCATTTACTGTATGAATAAGTTTTACACACTTGCTATATTCTATAATTCTTTATTCATATTGAATTTAATTAGTCCGACTATTGATTGATGTTATATTATATTGAAAATAAAGCATGTCAAATTTTAGAAAAATTGGACAACAATAACTATGTAATTTCTTCATCGATATTTACTTATATTTTCAAAAATATTTTATCCGTTAAAATAAAATAAAATGTTAAACTATCAAATCATATTCAAATGGTATGAAACTTTATATACTCGATCTATTTGGTAGGAATATATATATCGAATGGATTAACCATGGGATTTGTTTGATATCTATTTTGGCAAATTTATTTTGATTCAATGGTATCTGAATTATGAGAAAATAGAGTGACGCTAACAGCTAACTTTGTATTTATTGCAATTAGTCATGGATGGAAATATTCTTAGTCCAAATCATGTCACATTTCATGCTCCTCTTATTATTTATTGACACGTAGAATATAGGTATTATATATTTAATAACTTATAAATTTTTAAACCTATTTTCATTTTTATCTTTTTATATGATAATAAATTATTGGAGAGAGAAAAATGTCACTATTTGGGGAGTGGAAATTTTCATCAATTACTCACACTTTAGGTAATGTCATTGCATTCATAGCAAGTAACGAATTAATAACTTATGATGATCAAATGAGACTTTGGTTGTGCTAATCGTGACATGTTACGAGGAACATTAAATCAAGCATTGACCACTTATTGAAATAAATACTAGAGCATGCTTCTATTGAAATTGTTATCTCATATACTCATGTATTTGCAGCCACCCTATAATATCCATAGGTATTGGCTACATCTTGATACATATCGTGTGCTAAGGTCACGTCATGTTTCACATGCTTGTTTGGTCAGTAAATATAGTTGTTAAAGTCCTTTGTTTTATTCAATGCATTTAGTCTTATAAAAAGACAACTTCTTGTACCTTATAATATTGGGTGAAATTACAATATAATAAAAAAATGATGAGCTTCTCTTCTTCCTCTATTTTATGAATAATTAGAGAAATGCATCCAAAGAGTTGCATTTGTGAGCTAGTGTGTTGAGAAAAATTCTAGGCAAGATTGACATGATTTTTCTGATATGGTGTGTCAAAATTTTACATGTTGTACACACCTTTTATTTTTTTGGTGAAGGTGATGATGCAAAAGCTCAAGATATGTGTGAGGCTATTGTTTTGGTGAACAACTTGGGCTAGATTAGATCCCCATAGACACATATATTTTGGACGTATTTTAAACTAAGGGAGTAATGAAGGAATGGGAGATGAGCTACAGTTGGAAGTGTGCATCAATTGAAAACTAGATTTTCGAAGTTTAGTTTCTAATAGGTAAGGAAAGAAGGAAACTAGAGTGCTTGCATTGCTGTGAGAGGATCTTTTATGCCAAATTAGAGTGCTCAATTGCTGTCTCAAAAACCATCATTTGTAGGTGTTTGTAAGGCCAATAACAGTTAAGACCATAGCATTGTTATTGCAGATTGCTAAAGTAAGATAATTGCGTTTGCATGTTGTTTATTGTCTCAGGGGTATTGTGATACTTACTTCAGTGTTGTATCTATTTCTATCAATTAATAAAGTTGATTATTTAGGCTAAAAAATGATTTTTGATATTTACCAAATTGGGTTGGACGGAATGTTAAGTGATTTGTAATTTGAGAGTTATAATGTGATTTGATGCTGCGATATATTGACAACTATTCCAACACACGAAGCGCTCATATTGTTACCATCATATATTTATTGAAAGAAAAATATTGACTCTCTGCACGTTTAACTTCAAAATTAATTATCGCCACAGTAATATTTGAAGTTTGAAAGACCTCTTAATTATACATACAAAATCCGTACAACAAAATTATAATTGAACTCGGAATATACTTTCATTCCACAATTTCTATAATTCGATCATGCACGAGTCGTCCAAGATCCAATCAATCCACACCCCACAGAGTGCATCCGTACGTAATCTAAATAAATGGATGAATATAATATGCAAACATACATAAATAAAAAGCATCTCGTTTTATTTATTATCAAACTCTAACAGTACACATACGCCACATATAAAGGCCACACTAAACAGTGATACATAGTGCGTAATTACCACATAGTGGAAGAACATCAAAGTGTTCAACAATAACACTAGTGCATATATAATTATTCACAACCACAAGCACGAAAGCTGCATATGCATAATTAATGTAACAACATCGTCAAGGGTGGTGGTGGCCGTGTGGGCCTGGACCAGGAGGACCAGGAGGTGGTGGCTGAGGACCAGGTGGAGGATGAGGACCAGGAGGGGGAGGATGTTGTGCGTGCTGTGGCGGCGGAGGCTCTTGGTGCGGAGGTCCCTGCGGCCCAGGATGGTGGTGAGGGCCTGGGCCTCCTGGGCCGCCTGGGCCTCCTGGCGGTGGAGGATTGTGCATGCTAGCTAGCTAACTGTACTGCTTCCTCTGCTTATTTATTAATTTGCTTTCTCTTTGAAGTTTGATGAAGCACACAGACCTACACTCTTATGGATATTGGATAGGATACATAGATAGCACTATTATATAGAGTTAGTGAGGAAGGAACTTGAACCACAGCTTTGCAGGAAGCGGACGAAGTAAACAACACCTTTGTTTATCCATCAGTCAAGGACTAAGTTTTCTTTCTGGTAGTTGGTTAACTAACATTCATGAACGCGTCTACAGTCTTCTGGATTTTTGTAATGCTACACAAAGCGGTGGTTAAATTAAATATAGTGATAGGATTTACTCATTATTCCAAAAATTAGTACTATATGCCACGTTATTCTACTACTTGTTTTATGAAAAAATAAACTCTGGATGTCTAATACTTTGCCTTTTTTTTTTTTTTCTTTTTCCTGATCGCGGAGTACTGTATTTATCTTTTTTTTTATTTGTTTGAAAGACTCCATTGGAAAAAAAAAAGGCCAAACAAAATGTGAGCTCTAACATAGGCCAGACAAATATTTTCTGGTCGAACGGCCAGACATTTTTTGCTGACCAAATACCTTTTTCAAGTGGTTTTTTATCCGTTTTTGAAGTGTTAGATCCTTTTGGTTCTTTTGCAATGCACAAACGGGCTAGAGGAGCTGAAGGTTGTTCGGGGTTCTAAGCCCAAGGTACAATTTTTATCTAAAGATAAATCTTTTTCCTCCTTTGCTTGTCGCGATACATTTTAATCAAAATAAAATACAACCTTGTCATCAAATAGGAAAAAATATATGACTGTAACCACGGGAACTTGGATGAAATGGTAATGATTTTTTTTTTTTAACTAATCAAATGTCGATAGTTCGATTCTCATAATAAAAATAAAGCAGCTTTAAGTCCTGTAAATAGAGCAATTTCAAAACCTGTGGTTAGCATCTACCGTCTTAAATGAATCTACTGTACGTGAATGACTTAGTCACTATAATTATATTCTATGGTAAATATTCTGAAAAAAAAATAGTGAAATTTTTTTACGTCATAGCAATATAATAAAAGAAAATTGCATTAGGATCTTTTATGGTAATTAATTTTTATGTGCATATACATAACTTGATGGAATCCAAAAAGAAAAATACCAATATACATTCTATCCTGTAAATGTATTTAGAGTGATGTTAAGTGTATAATTAAATTGTATAATAAATACACATCACACACATCATATTCAATAATAATAAAATATATAATATATATTTATTATATAATTTAATTATATATCAAATATTATTCATGCATTTATTCATGTCCAGCTTTGAAGAAGTAAAGGTGAACAATTTAAAATAAAATAAAAAATCAGAGATTAGTTAGGTTACGTTTGCTAACGAAGATGTGGCAAAAAAATATTTGTGAATAGTGAAAAGAAGGAACGGACAAATGTTTTATCGACAAAGTCAATGGTCTGTATGATAACAACAATGCCTTATTTCACGCAAAGTGACAATTGCATTGCATTTTTTTCTCTAAATTACTTAAATTCTTTTTAACGCTAACACTGTGTCTTGACCATTTTGGCAATTATCACGCTCTATTATCTGTATCTCAAATGTTACCAACCGCACCTAAAATCCCAATAAAAATGGGGAAAAAAAAAAAAAAGAACAGAGGGGAATTTTTATCGGTATGAGCTGTATGGATTTGGTTTTGTGATTCCTCCAAACTGTCTTCTACTAATGTCATTTGGGCATTTGGCTCATTACATTTCATATGCTTTCCATTTCGTTTAAGCCAAAAGTAAAACTTAAAACACCCCAATTCATTACTTAATTATTATAATGTATGACTCGTTAGGTTGATTTCCTCTTGGTTGCGACAAAAACATTACCAATTCATTTTCAAGTGATATTAGTATAGATTTAGATTTATAGAAAGTCCTGCATACAACAATGTATCAATTACTCATAATATAATTCAATATTATAAAATATAAATAATTAATATATTATCACGTATAAGATATACATAAACCCTTTATGTTATCACTCTTAATTTTTCTCCTTTGTTCCTTTTGTTTTTATTTATTTATTTATATACAAAGTACAAAACATTGAGTTTTATTTTATTTTTCCTATTATCATTATTTTTTGTGGCTATAACAGATCCCATCCCTAAATTATGACCGGATAGAATAGAAATATACAAGAAATGAAGATGCCAAAAGAGAATAAAAATAAAAAGATTCAAAATTATTTTGAAGGACAGAGAAGACAGTGCATGTACAATGTTTTGAATTTGATTTTGCAGCCTCAAATGTAAGAAAGATTGGGAAAAAAATAATTCAAATTGAAGAAAAGCTGAAAGTTGGTCAGCTTTCCATTGTCATGAGCATAAGATAAGCATAAAGCAAGCATTCCACATCTTAAATCTACCTCTCTTCTCGTCTCTTCTCTTCTCTGTTCTGTGACTCTGAACCTTTCTCTTCTTTGTTCCTCTTGTTCTCCAACATGGGTTCGGTCAACAGTAGACTGGGGTCTCGCCCTCCCAGTTCCAGGGTCAACCGTAACACACGCTTCAGACTCTCCTCTCTACTCTGCGGTGCTTCCGCCTCTCGCTCTACCCATCAGGTACCCCTTCTCCCTCTTTTCCACATGCAATCCTTTATTAGTTATTACACCCTATTTCCTTGATACCCTTTTCGTTTTATCAATCCAAGCACAGTTTTTTAATCCAAAAATTCGATTTTTTTGCATCTGGGGGTTGATCTATCCGATCCCCTTTTTCAATCACAGGGACCATAACAAAACATTCGTAGGATGTTAATTGCTTTTGAATCTGATAGCTCTTTTTTTCAGTGCATTTATACTATAAAAATTGATGTGCTAGCTCAATTTTTTCAAAAAGCCAATCGATTGAGCTTTACTTATTGATAGCACAATTTTTGTGAGGAGTTTATGATAAGCTAGTTGATTTTTTTTTTTTTTGGTTTCAATTGATTGCGTGAGATCATCTCACAATCACATACATGAACTTCGTCATGTTTTGTGGGCTTTGCTGATTAGCGTGGTTGTTGGAGTCTGTAGATTCTGACAGTTTTATCCAAATGGTTGAAATAGCTTAAGGCATGTGGGTTGTGTCATTGAAATTATCTGCCTGTGGTATCAATCATTATTTGTCAGGAATATAGGATAGTGTATTGTGTTTCCATGGTGATTGATTCAGTGAACGGTGTGAATATCTGAAATCTTGAAACAATAAATTTCAACATGCTGCAGTTTTTTTTTTCAAAATTTCCAATCATTGACAAGTAGCATCATACCTTTACTTTTCGCTGATTTGATGAACAGTCTTAGTTTTAGAGTCATGTTAGTAGCTTTTTTAGAGTAATGTTAGTAGGTATTAATTTATGCATCTATACGGGGATGCATTTTAATTATTCTTATCTTAATTTGCTGACCATTCTCATGGGGAAAACAGAATTTAGAGAATGACATGAAATTTTATGCACAAGCCATGTTAACTGGTCTCCTCGTGCAAGATTCTGGGGATGGCTTTTACATAGATACTCAGCAAGTGACTGATACAGGAAGTGACATTCATATTTAATTGTGTTTTTAGATGGACGAACATCCATCTCAACTTCAGGTAGATTCGCCAACAGAAATTGATAAAGGATTGCAGAAAGTAACTGAGCAATCGTCTTTATCCTGTACAGAAGCTAGAATTGAAGCCACAACCTCATCTGATACTAGAACTGAGTCCTATGGCAATACTACTGTTGAAGGCTCTTCCATAAATCTTGCAACAAGTAGTCAGAGAACATGCTTGTCTGAATGTAAGGAGCTAGTACCTCCTTATCAGGTAAGTGCTGGTCATAGATGTCATGAATCATATAGGGATAGTAGCAACACAGCTAGTACTTCATGTGTAGAACAGCAGTCTTCAGATCCAGTCTCTGTAAATGTTTCTGCTAACAAGGATGGAGTCAATGATGTTGATGATCCAGTGGTTGGTGGTGTATCTCAAATCTCTCGTGAGATGGAGCACCCAAGGAGTTCGGGCACTCAGGAGCATGGAACATCTAGTTCTAGTGAAATTGAGAATCACAGTGATGCATTCATGGCTATCCCAAATCCTTCTTCCAATCCTGTTTCTCAAGCTTCCAATTTACCAGCAACTTCTCAGTTTCCGGAAGACGAATCTCGTAGAGAGGCAATACCTTCAGGTTTAGGTATTCTTGTGTCCAATAGGGAAAGAGTACAGGGAAATGATAGTGTACTTCAAGTTGATGTGGTCACAATATCCTCCAACATTTTGTCTGGTAGCAATGTTGAAGCCAATGATCACTATGCCAGAAGGAGTGGTAGAAGATTATTTTGGGATGCCTTTTCACGACGTAGTTCTAGAAGGCTTGGTGACTCACAAACCATTGTCTTCTCTGCTGGTGGTGCTGATGACCCAGGATCTCAAGATCGATGGCTTGTTGATTTTAGTGGTGATTTCTCAAATGACGGAGTTGGAGGTGCTTCTTCTGGACATATGGGCAGTAGAATTCACAGGTTTAATGAACGAATGCGGCACTCAAGATCTGAGGTCATTCTGATTATTTGTAGTATTGAATGCCTCAAATTGCTTGTCACCTACTTGCATGTGATAAATGGGTTCTTAATCCCTCTTATGCAACATAAGCTAACATAAGCTGTTTTTCATGACTTTTTATAGGTCTGGGAAAGGCTTGGTCGTTTGAACTCTTCATGTCCATTAGGACTTCATGCAGATGGTATGTGCTCATGTGAGTCTTTCCCAATGGCTGAAGAATCTAGCACTCGAGCAAGTATTTCGAGAATAGTCATGCTGGCTGAGGCTCTGTTTGAGGTTTTAACATTCTCTGAAATTTCACACTTTCTGTTTGCTCCTAGATTTAATTTATTTTAGCTGTCCAGCCTTGTCACATGTTTTTTCTTTCATAACTCATGATTTATTCATCTTAAATTTGTTGTTTTATATCTTTGCATTTGGTTTAAACCCGGTTCTTGCTCAGTGTCAACGATGATACATTTGACAGGGGGTTATGCTTACTGGGTAAGGGCATTTTGAGTGCGGATGCCCCTGATGCCTTTGTTCTTTATTTTCCTTTCCGGCCACTCTTTTACGGAGTCATATGTCCTGATAATTGAGATTATCTGATTATTAGACGCAAAATGGTTCCATAATTTGCTATTGGACTGTGAGCCATGAGAGTTTGATGTGTGGACCAAACCCTATTTACCAGGTGACAATTTCTCGTCTGCAGGTTTTAGATGAAATTCATCGGCAACCTGGACCGCTTTCCCTGTCCATGGTCTCTCTCCCTGCGCCAGAATCGGTTGTCGACTCTTTCCCTCTTAAGTCTCACAAAAAGGTTGATGCAGCTGATGGCAGCAGTGATGCTGAACAGTAAGCCTCTTAATTCAATTATCTAGAGCAAATATATGTGCATAAATGAAGTCACTTAGAACCATTAGTGTGGTCTTTTAGTGTAGGTATACTTATTTACTTTTCCGCTATTCATGCTTAAAGCCTTTGTCAGTGTGGTTTAGATTGTTTGCTATGACCTTAAATGTTTTTATAGGGAAGTTTTTATTTTATTTTATTTATTATATTTTGTTTATGTAGCAGTTCTTTTTCCCAAGATTAAAAACTAACAATCGTTTTGGTAGATGTTACATATGCCTGGCGGAGTATGAAGAAGGGGACCAAATACGAGTTCTTCCTTGCAACCATGAATATCATATGTCGTGTGTTGACAAGTGGCTTAAGGAAATACATGGGTATTGTCACTGCAACCAAAGCTCATATTCTCTCTCCTCCCTTTCATCTTTTGGTCTTTACTAACCATTTTTTTCCCTTCTGCTTCCATCTTTTACAGTGTATGTCCTCTTTGTCGTGGCAATGTTTGTGGAGGGTTCTCGGAGCCTTCTGGCCTCTCAGATGTGCCATCTCATTGATTTTGTACATATAAATGTAAGGGAAATGATAAATGGCCATCCCAAATGGCCACTTCCACTTACACCTAATATAGAATGTTGTAAACCAAGGAGCAAAATGTTGTAAATCAATTTCTAATGTTGTAAACCAAAAACTTTTTATAAATTGATTTATAATATTTTGTATGTGGTTTATAACTTTTTGTTCACATGTTTACAACATTTTAGAGGTGGATGTGTATCACTTGTAAATATTAAAAATGATAAAATCGTTTTCATCCTTGGCAATGACATGTATAAAACAGCTATCTAGATTACCATATACAAAAGTTTTTTTTTCCCCCTTTTGGTACCCAATCATGTGATGCTCCCCTCTATCCCTTTTCCTTTGGAAATTTTGTTTTGAATTGACGTTGCAAAAAAGAGAGATTAACGAAGCAAGTAAATTGTAATAGCGTAAATTGTAGTTTATGGGCTGATTGAAATCTTTAAGTTATAAAAAATGTTCAAACGTTACTGTCACACACAACGTTAAATATATAGTTAACGTGACTTGCACGAGAAATGCTCGTTAATAACTTGGAAAACTTGATAACGTGAACTAAAATTGACTTGTGGAAATTGATATCATGAAAATAAAGATTATTGATAATTAACACAGTAATTACATCATGATTGTCTTTAACAACATAACTGATATGATATTCCTAGAGGAAGCTGATCCAGACCTCAGCTTAGTTACACCAACTCTCAGGCATAACCGAGAGAAAATGGGTTGATATTACTGCGGCGAACTGAAATACTATCATGGCCAGCAAAGAGATTTGGATGAGTGTTTTCATCATCGTCAAATGTTGTCCACCGCTTTGAGTTGCCATGATGTTTTTCTCTAGCAATGTTGCGCATGTTTTCCATTTCTCCAACATGCTCTTTGAATTCTTTCTTCACCACGTCCAGCACTACATCACCGTATCGGTCACACCATGATCTTCAACACACAACATCACACATAAGAAAGATAAGTCTAGAGTTAAGTTATCCAAAAATTGGAAAGAGTGGCTTAGTTGACTCACTTGGGAAAGTAATTTTTCAACTCAGCCTTGTCCACTGGAATTTTGGTAGAAATTGCTTCAATCTGATCATTCCTGTTACATCATTTATTTAGAAAGCAACTAGCATCATTTTTCCAAATGCAAGATATGATTGATACAGCATAATAACAGAGAGAAAAAAATGGTATAGTTAAGAAAATAGTATACTAACGTGAATTTAAGATTTGGGTTTGTGCTACTCAGTTCTGTCTGGATTCTTGAGAGCTCCTTCTTTATCTTGTCTCCCAAAACCTATTTATAGTGCACAAAAAAATCCGTTCAATATAACTATGTCCAAAACCAGATCAATTCTTTTGAAACGAGATAAACAGATTGAAACCTTATCTATGAAAAAATCAGATGGGGAACCATCAGCATGCAACTTCTTCTTCATTAACTTGGTGTCTGGTCCCTCCCCAAGTGCCCTTGCAAGAGGCTGAGAGGGAGAAGCCTCTTTACAAGACTTGTCATTGAGAGGCAAAGGAGCTGTCTCATCATCTGAGTCACTACTTCTCTTCCATTTCTTCAACCCCTCAAACCCCCATTGCTTTTTCACTGATTTCGCTGATCTTTGATCTGGTTCAAGACCACCACCACCACCATGTCCCTCTTTCTGCTGATCTCTATTAAACAAAGTCCTAAATGGTTTCCTCTTCAACTTGTCTGTGCCACTGCTTTGAGTAGTGCTTTCCTTCAAGGGTTCTGGAGGCCCACTTTCCTCCATGAGAATTGAACAACTTTCACTTTGCCTGTCCTTTGATTGAGCATCCCAAAAGGGGTTCTCCTTTGATTGGGTTAAGTCAAGGTGCAAAGAGGGTGAAGGTGAATTTTCCATTCCGTTCTTCCCATGTTTGTGAGAAGAATAGCCAAAGCCGAAAACTGAGGCTGCTCCTTTAATCTGCTTCATAGCTGATCCTTGACTGGATTTGTTCCTAGAACTACTTGAGCTCTCTTTGTTCCCCAAGCACTTCTCATCCTTCAAGTCAATCACCGACCATTTTTCTTCTGAACTGTTCTCTTTGGGGTCTTTAGACCTTCCTGCAATCACATCCCTAGCTTCAATCTGAGCTCCTTGAACCGCCAGCCTCTGGAGCAATGGCCTTTTGGAAGAATGGTATTCTTCTTCAGAAATGCACTTAGCATAAAGCAGTTCCTGGTAGTAACAAACAAACCCAAAAAAATTATAATAATAATTGAATATTGTTCAAACCTGCTCTTCTCTCATCATGAAGGCACTACAATTAAGCTTATTCAGTGCATGTTTGATAATAGGTGTTTTTGGATGAATTTATTTTAATTTCAACAAAATTGTTAGTTTATAATCAAAAGTTCAGAGACAGCTTAAAAAACTATTATTTCCCATAAATATAAATTGCCAAACGTGGACAACATCTTAATTTTGAGAAATAACAGCTTTCTTTTTTTTTTTTTATATGTTGCTTTAATTCCAGAATGAACTTATCCAAAGTTCCAAACTCAACTTGAATTTTCTATCTCTAACCTGAAGAAAGAGCAACTTGTCTCTCAATATAACGGGGTGTTCTTGCTCTGGGGGAGAAGCGATGAGGGTCTCAAGCAAGTGAGTTCTGAAAGCTGAGACCTCAGTTTCAGCAACAATCCCTTCTTTGTGGAGACCCATCAAGTTGAGCACCTGGTGGAATGAGTCCTGCTGCCATTTGAGGTTGTCCGATTGAAGCTTCGATAGCCTGTGCTCTGCAGGTGGCAAAGATCGTTTCTTGAAGCTGAAGGGGAGGATGGTCTTGCACAGTGAGGTGATCGAATCGTGGAGGGTTGAGTAGTACGTGGGTGTGTAGTGGTAGGAATACACCATTTTTTCGGAATCCCTGGAATTGGATGGATCGTGTTTTTTTTTTGGGTTACAGGATGGATCGTGTTTGTTGACAAAAGAACGAGACTTTTGGGAAATTTTGACGATGAAAAATGGGTGTCGAGAATTATGAGGTTTCTTGTCTCTGTTGTGCTTGTGAGATTTTGAATGTTAGGGGCGGTGATGGAAAAAAACGGTCACTTCCTGGAAAACTAGCCGTTGAAGGGGTGAACATTCATTCCACAGATTTTTCTTTTAAAATCAAAATAATAAAATTAAGAATAAATGACATTACATTTCTGAGATTTAATATTCTCCTTCGGTAATTAATATAGGTTATTTTTGAATTAATATACACAAGAATTAAGATGATGGTTGGATTTTATTGATCTTAGAAAATAAATTAAAATCAAAGACACAAATACCCTTCTATCACTCAACCTATATTCTCTTCAACTAAATACTTAAATAAATTCATATTCACTCATTGTCTCTGCAATCAAATAGAGGAATAAAATGAGTATAAAGTAATTAATGAGTCATTGAAATTTGAATACATTAACCTCCCTTACATATGTTAATTCATTAATTTAAGTGATAAAAAAAATAACATGTAACATGCACATGATTATTAATGATAAAATTATAATATTTTAACAATCCTTTATAAATTTTAATTCTAAGTTTTTTCTCCATGTAATAGAAAAAGTATTTTATTTATTCAATATATTAAATCTTCCTAAAATATTATAATTTTATCATTAATATTTGCGTACATGTCACATGTTATTTGTTTTTGTCACTTAAATTAACAAATCATTATTTGCAAAGGAAGCCTGTGTAATTTTATTATATCTCAAGGCAGACCAGTGATAATTTTACAAAATAGAATGATACCAAGTGTAATTACACCAAACCTCAAGGAAAATTAGTGTAAATGTCCTCATTTTAAACATACATAGAAATAAGTTGAGTGATGATTTATGTTTGATTTGATCATTAACTTAAAATTCACTTTTTATAGTAGTCCATAATCCATTCACTATTCCACTGTTTCGCTCGTACATTATTGGGCCTAGTCTATAGTAATTCACAAGACATGTCATAATTAAGGTATATACCTCCAGAGTTATCAAACTCGAGAATTTAGGTAAACTTTAGAAGTAATGATAAATTTGAATAGTAAAATCGATTCATAAACTCGTAAGAGTTTGCATCTTTGAAAAATATTACTCAGAAATATATATTAGTAATTAGGTATAATTAAATAAATTTTTATTATTAATATTGAATAATTTTAACTTTATAACAACATAAATAAAAGAAATACCATAAAATATAAGATAATACATGTCGTAATTTTTATAGCATATTTTACCCTACACTTGTGTATTATTTTGTAGTTAACAACACATAATCAAATAATAACAAATACACAAAACAAGCTATATAAAATAAATAAATATTGTATAAGATAAACAAAAGTAACAAATAATTTATATTTGAATAGCAAAATCAAGCATAAATCCAAACTCTAAATTTGTTAGTAGAATCAAGAGTTGATCGATTTTGTTAGAGTTTATTTAAACTTGTATGAGTTTGACTAAAAGAGAGTTTATGCATGAGTTAAGTAGTTTCTATAGGTGTAAGATCGTAAACTCATAAAAGTTTAAAAATTAACTTTAAAATTTAATAAGCATGTATAGCACTAATGCTGCAACCAAAAAAAAAAAATTTTAAAAAATTCTCCTTGCATGTATGTGAGCGGAAAAAAAGAAAAAAGAAAAAAGAAAAAAGAAAAAAGAAAGGCTCATTTGCATTGCATGCCATGATAGGCTCATTTACATTACATGTCATGATAGGCTCACTTGTATTGCATGCCATGATAACTAAACTTTTCTACTTAAACATGAAAATTCCTTTTGCCATTTTGAATTTATGCAAAAATCGACAGGGTCAGAGTCCATTTATATAAGGGCTCAATCAATTGACACGATTTGTGTAACGTGTGCACAAATTACAAATTGGTTGGTACTCAATTGATTTATTTATATAAATCAACTTGAGTGTCAACCAATTTCCTTCCACATGCAAGACTAAGACATTTAGAAGATGAATTGCACAGAAGGAAATAATATCCATAAATGACAACTTTTCTAAATTTAAAATGAAAAGAAAAGCCACATCCACATGCCTAACATAAACGAAGTCATTTAAAAAGCGAATTCTCATATACATGTTGTTACTACCAAAATAAAAATGGGCTAATTAGCTTACTTAGGCCCAATTAAAAGAAGGTAGTTAGAGATGATGGGGCTTATAAACCAATGTCATGACTCACCTAAGTATACGAGTGCTCACGACACAAACCACAAACCATACCAAGAATGAGTGGGAGCAATTACCATGGCTCAAGGGTTGCCATTTTATTCTCAAGCCATGGTAAGGTATAAGCAGGAATGGTTATGTCAGCTAAGAGTAACAAATAATTTACATTTGAATAGCAAAATCAAACATAAATCCAAACTCTAAATTTTGTTAGTAGAATCAAGAGTTGATCGATTTTGTTAGAGTTTATTTAAACTTGTATGAGTTTGACTAAAAGATAATTTACACATGAGTTAAGTAGTTTCTATGGGGGTAAGATTGTAAACTTATAAAAGTTTAAAAATTAACTTGAAAATTTAATAAGCATGTGTAGCTCTAATGCTACAACAACAACAAAAATTAAAAAAAAAATGCTCCTTGCATGTATGTGAGTGAAAAAAAGAAGGGGTCATTTGCATTGCATGCCATGACAGGCTCATTTGTATTACATGCCATGATAACTAAACTTTTCTAATTAAACACGAAATTCCTTTTATCCTTTTGAATTTATGCATAAATCAATAGGGTCATAGTCCACATGCAAAACTAAGACATTTAGAAAATGAATCGCACAAAAGGAAATATCCATAAATGACAACTTTTCTAAATTTAAAATGAAAAGAAAAGCCACACCCACATGCCAACATAAATGAAGTCATTTCAAAAGTAAATTCCCATATACATGCCTTAAGCAGTGGTAAGGCATAAGCAGGAAATGTTATGTCAGCTGAGAGTATCCCATGTTAGTTGTAAGTCACAGTTGAGGCTAAGCTGGAACAGTTAGAATGGCTGGGAGCGCATTATTTAGAGAGAAAGCAGGGAGCCGTGGTAATCGTCTGGGGCAGATGTGATGAAGACTTCACAGAGATGGTTATCACGGATGGTTGCTCACTTCAAGATAATTCTAAAATCATTATAAAAGGATTAAGGAACAATGGGATAAGACAAGGCAAGTCACATACACATATCTTTTATCACTTTTGGTTTAGTTTACTTTTTGTTTCCTTTTTGTTTCCTTTTTGGTTGGTGTAATGTAGTGTAGTTTATCAAACTTTAGATTTTCTGTTTCCATGTTCTTTAGCTTTGTTGTTGATGTTATACAATTCCATCTATTATTAATCAATATTCCTTCTTCAATCCTAGTCCAAAACTTATTATAATTTAGTATTTGGAGAACCTATACCCAAGGGATAGATTCCCTTCCT
Source organism: Dalbergia cultrata (assembly GCA_031216105.1). Lineage (NCBI taxonomy): Eukaryota > Viridiplantae > Streptophyta > Magnoliopsida > Fabales > Fabaceae > Dalbergia > Dalbergia cultrata. Next base: position 39,247 of record JAVHNL010000310.1, on the reverse strand, counting down.
TGGTACAATCGCCTACACTCTGGGATCAAGGGTGAGTTTGTGTTCTTGCCAATAGGGTTTCTTTCTCTTGACTTAACTGAACCAAATTTTATTACAACACATATATGGCAGAAGATGAGTAAGAAACTAGGGGTGTGAATAGTACTTAGAGTGATCATATGTATGTTAACCATTAATCTAATAATTTTTATGCACATTAATCAAGAAAATTTATGATTTCTCGATAAATATTTTAACCAAATAAGTTTACTAGTTTAATTTATATTCACTGGCAATGTAATTTTTTTTTAACATTATCATCAAATTATGTATTATCATATAAGTAAATATGACTAAGTTTTACATTTATTACTTGAATTGGATGACAATGTAGAAAAAAGTTTTACATTGTCAATATATAGAAATTGAACTCTAAATTTTAAATTACTAATTTGCTAATAAAATATTTTGATGACAATATAGAAAACATAAAAAGAGTTTTAGTGGACTTTTTTCCTCTCATATAATAAATCATATATATTGGGGCAACTGCCCCTTGGCCCTAAAGAAGCTTCGTCACTAAAACAAAGCACATATTATATTGAGAACTAAGATAAACAGAAAAATTAATTAATTAGCACGCAATGATAATGTATGAATAAAAGTGAGAAAATGTAGGTTTTGAATTAACAAGCCTGCAAGAACAAGAAAGTGTTTCAAACAATCAAGTATTATCGCCAATAATAGTAGGGTAGTTGGGGGTGGCAATGGGGATTGAGCTGTAGCTAGAGGTCGGGCAAGATTGAGAGTAAAAGTCAATGAGTTGAGTGAAGTGGAAGTGATGTGAGGCAACATGATGATTATTAATTAATCTTCTAATTGCAAATGACTAGGGACTAATATGTTAATATATTGCAATTGTGAGAGACTGATTCTTTTTTTTTTCATGGACCAAACTATCCATAGATAACATTATCCGTGATTAAATTATATATGCTATATACCCACAAAAATCGACTGACAGGTACCTGATTTATGCAATCAACCGATTTATACATGCATAAATCGATTTTTGTTTTTTTTTTTGTTTTTGTGTTATTGGTCTGACGCATAAATCGATTTTGAGTGCCAATTTATGCCTGATTTGATAATTAACTCAAGATCCACCTTTTGTAGTAGTCCATGATCCATCCACCTTTCCACCCATATGTTACTGGGCCTGGTCTATAGCAATTCATGAGACATGTCAAAGTTAAGGTATATGAGAAAAGGAAGAACTCATTTGCATCGCATGCCAAGGCTCGTTTTCATCCCATGCAATGATAACTAACGTTTTCAATTTAAGCAAGACCATTTTTTTATTTTTTGTTTTACACTTTGACACCTATGCATAAATAGGTAGGCTCATAGTTAATTTACAGATGGGCTAAATCAGTTGACACAATTTATGCATAGTATGTATAAATTACAAATCGGATGGTAGTCAACTGATTTATATGTATAAATCGGCTGAGTATCAACCAATTTCTCTACACATGCAAAATAAGGACATTTAAAAAATTAATCTCACAAAATGATATAAAAATGATAATTTTTTTAATTTAAAATGAAAAAAATTACATCCACACCCAAACTCTGTTGTTTAGAAAGTGAATTTCCATAACTCCCATAGCATTGTAAATATGGCGGTTAGCAACAGCAATATTTTAGTTTGAACAAAAATATTCATTTTCTCTTTCATGAACTAACTAATCATTTTCGATAATTTTATTTGCATTAATTGCAATTTAGATTTTCTCTCTCTCCTAAATAATGTCATCTCTCTCCTAATTCTCCGCCACCACTCCAACTGTCTGTTCTTCCTCTCCAATGGTTTCTTCCTCCACAATAAAGAGTAGAACAAAAATTTTAATCAACTTCGTGAATCTATTCATCATTATAAATTTACATATGGACTCCATAAAAATTTACACTCTATTTTTATTCCTACCAAACACATATTTTTAATCTTTTTGGCAGTCAATATTAGTGTAATGAGTGATTATAAAATAGTTAATAAAAGTATTAACAGATAAATATCTCAAAAAAAAAAAATTGACACAATTACAAAAGTTTAAACAAAAAATTTCAAAGTTTAGAAATAAAGTTGAAAAACATGGTTCATTAGATAACTGAGTTGAGTATTAATGATTTTGATGTGAGAAATTATAAATAACGTAATAAATTAATTATTATGCAGGGATTTCTTTGAAGAGGAAAACATTTATACCAAATTAAATACCAAAAAATCATTCGATGATGAAAATAATGTTACAAATTTTTCGAGAACTATATAAATTAATATTTCGCAACTATTTTGATGACAACTTAAGAGTTTTACTTATTCTTGTTAATATACTTTTTATATGATGATATATCAGATTATGTGATGATTTGAGACATTATTTGCTCGAATAAACCTCAAATTAGTGCCCATGTAAATTACACAACGTCAATAATTTCTCAATGATTAGATTAATGTTTAGCAACATTATATTTTTAAAAGTCAATATAGGGCTCATCTCAATAAATGATGCCACATTTCATCACAATAACATGACACGTCATGCGCCTTTAAATGTTTTCTTTATGATGGCTTACATAGAAACTAAATTGAAGCGGAATTAATCTTTCAAGTATTCTATTAGGAGTTATCATGTGTTTTATGTGCCTATTGATTCAACGAATTAATGTATTATACAAGTCTTTCCATAAGCAATTTAAAGATTGACTCTACAAATTTATTTGATTTCATCCTAGTTAAAATAAAGCGTTTCAGACGAACTCAGTTCCAATGACAAGTTTTTCTCGGTCGACCACTGATTTTTTTTTATTTTTTTTGTTTAGATATATGTTAAATTGTCAGATTGGAGATCCGATTAAGATTCGACTACAATCTTTCATTTCGTATCATTCAAGACTACAATTTCAAGAAGGTTACGTCTGAAACAAAATCTGCGGAGGAACAATAAACATTTCTCTCTCAGCTCAACTTGGTCCAACAGAACCCTCCTTGATCCACTTTTCTTGACCCATACAGACAGCTACATGTTCCTAAAAGTATACGGGATAAATTAAAAAGACCACTTGCTGATACGGGATTTCTCATCTGAATTGCAAGCGCCAGAAGCCACGAAATAGGCCTTTTCTTTTGGGGCTATCTAACTTCCAGTGTGCTCTGAACTTCTCATCCAATCTCTGCTTGGCTTCCCTGGCTTGTCCTCCTAGATTGTTATCTGGGTATGCGTGGTTCAACAAGCTTCTTTGCTGTTCACATTCAAAAAATAATGCATCCCAATCAACATCTAGCTAGAAACAGAATAAAGAAAAAGGAAGAGGAAAAATTAGGGAGAGGTATATATGTTACTACGTACCTGAACCTTTAAAGAAGGTGACAACATAAGGGATTCGAAGTTGCTAGGATAATACAAAGAGAAAAGGTGCCTTGTGGTTGTGGAATTGTGGGCATGCATAGTTGGAGAATAAGATCCAGAACTAGTGTTACTATGCAGCCTTCTCCTTCGAGCGCACTCGACTCCAGGAAGCATTCCAGCCATCGAATTTGGTGTAATTTTTTACGAAGGAGATTGAAGAGCTAATAAGGTGTGGAATGAACTTGTCTATATGCTATATGGAGGTGGAGAATACGGTGGTGTCAGAATCAATGAAACAGAGAGAGCCACATAAAGGAACTTTGGACTATAAAAGAATAAATGAAACCGCGTTTCATGTTCGAGGAAAGTGGCCTGCACCATCCGCGAACTTTCGTGTTCAATTCCATCCTTGGCACGTTCGACCCGTCACTTCACGACGCAGGGCCAGTCAAAATATACGGTGGAAACAAACAAATGAGATCAACAAGAAATTATCATGATTTAAGGAAGGAAAACGCTAGGTGATAAAAAATTTAATCCAAAATTTTATATTCAAAATGACTTGTATATTTATTAGACTGATGGGTCATACCACTTTATTTCATCTAACAATCACAATAATTTCTATAAAAGATTTTATACATGTTTCTATATATATATATATATGTGTGTGTGTGTGTGTAACATTACTCTTTAAGAAATGTAATGCGATTTAATTTTTATATATATAGATAAAATAAAATAACATGATAGGTCATAATGGTTGATTATAGTGGTATATAATTAATTTTGATGATTTATTACATTAGTAAAATTAAATTAATTAACAATATATAGTTATTTTACATGCACATAAAAATCAAATTCATATTATTTAATAATAATAATACATGTCATCTCAAATGCTATATAAAAAAAGTGACCCCAATAGATAAGTCAGAAGTTATTAGATTAGATTAATAAATATATTTGATAGATATTTTGGAAAAGAAATATTATATCATGATGGAATAATTTGTTGAAATTATTGCTAAAAATTAGCATGATTCATAGAGGATGACTTGGATAAAGAATAAAATATACTCATCTATTACAGTGTGTTTAGATGATGGGTAATAACGAGAAATGGAGAAAACAATAGGAAAGAAAATTCTTTTTGTTGTTTAACATAGTTAACTAATAATAACTATGGGTGTTCACAACCCTATCCAAATAGTTTATCCGAATTGGTTCGAAGTCAAATAATTTTTTTTGAGATATATTATTTATAATAATTAATGATAAATTATAACATGTTATAATACAATTAATATATTTTACACAACTTAATATTATTTTTATATATATTGATATGATTTGTTTTGAATATATATGAAAAAATACCTCTTAAATTTTGTTTATTACGTGTAAAATTTCATAATTTTACTATACATAATATTCAAATTCTTATATGTTGTTTGAAAGTTGGGTTGATTTAGTTTGACCCGATCACTAGTTGGGTCATTATTCTAAAAATTGACCTGGTTTGAGTTTGATCCAACTTGTAACTTGTACGCCCCAAATAATAACGAGTAAGGAAAGGGAATTCAAGGAAAATAATTGTTCACCTCAAAAGTCGGTTATTAATTTTTCCTCAAAATTATGGTGCAATGAGTGGAATTGAAAATTTAGAAGGTAATATCAATTAATAAATATTCTATTTTGTTCCTTCATTAATGTACGACTAATAGATGTTCATTTTGTTTCCATGTTCTCCTTTTTCAGCTCCATCAATGGATAGAAATATGTACAAATAATACACATAAAATATAAACTGTGTTATTATTATTATTTTTTTTGGGCCGGGGAGGGGGGAGGGGGATAGAAAGTTTAATTTCATTAATCGATCGAAGTGGCACAACATAGTCGCAAGTACGGCAATAGACCACAAACAAAAAAACAACACACGATTAACTATTACCTTGCTTTAAGCCATTTATACAAACAAGCGAAACAACGCTTATGGCATAGTTGGCCTTATCAACTTCTACCAAAGATGTTCTTGAGGCAGAAGTGAGTATCAAGTTTGGCATATAAAAACTCTTGCGGCAAGAGTATAGTGGGAACCTTCTCTTTTGTTCTCGTTTATCTCCTGTATTTCTATTACTTCCCTGCAAGTTTTAGCATTTACACAAACAACTGATGACAATAAGTGTTCAATGTTTCATGGACCGAGTAAGTTAAGCCCCAGAGGTTTTAGGGGGTGTTTGGATGGGATTTTGATGGGAGAAATCACTTTTTTCACATAAAAAAGTCACTTTTCGTATATTGTAATTTTTTAAAAAATAATCATGATATAAAAAAATAATTTTTAGATTTTTGTAGAAAATAAAAAAGTATTTTCTAAAAAATTCAGTTTTCAGTTATATATAAAATTAAAGCTTAATAATTATTTTTTTTTCTGATCAACATAATCATATTTTTTATTTTTCCATTTTTAATTTTTGGGTCTGCCTCAATTATATTTTTTCTAAAATTTGAAATAAATGCACCCTTAATCGGGCTAACATTTTAGCCCAGTCCCAACTTGCGGAGGCCGAATGCCTAGGTAGACTTGACACCCTTGGAATAGAAATGTATCGGTCTCAACCATTCAAATGGGTTGAGCATATTGGACAATTTCTTAATGAAATTTTCTAAAACGTCCGTAGAAAATGACCGATAGAGTCCTGGATGTACAGTACTTCGAGCGAAATGGACAGAAATATGTTCAATTACTTTTCGTTCATGCAATTAATGTCACCAATGGGCCAAAATTGGTTAATGGATTGGCCTAGATTAACCCCTTGGTCATGGGCTATCAAGGTTTAACTGTTGAACTTTGAACCCATATGTAATTGCCAATTTCTGAAAAACAAAAAAAAAAAACTTAGGTCAGGGAAGAGAATGGATTCTCGATCTCATGTCATTTTTTGACATGATATGACCATCTTTGGAGCTTGTTTGATTTCATTTTTAAGTTTTTAGTATTTTGTTAAGGAAATATTAAGAATTAAAAATGAAAGTTAAAAACTAGATTATGTAGTGTTTACAGTTTTTATTTTTTATTTTTTCAGAAAATCTAAAAAGTTGAAAGAACTAAAAAATTGAAATCAAATAGATCATAAAATTCTCACCACAGTTAAAGCCTCTCTCTTACATGATCAACTTTCTTTTCAACTTTCACAGATAAACCCATGGTTAATACTTAATACCAGAACAAGGGGAGATTTGCGCTAATTATATGCAATTTTATCTGTTTTTTGACCAAGAAAAAAAAGAACAAGTTTTATGATTTTACTATCAAAATATATTTATTTAGTAAAATATTAATTAATTTATGTTTTGAGGGAGAAGGTTTTTTTAGGGTACTGAGAGGGGTATACTGCGTGAGATTCCGCTTACTCTAGCATTAAAAAATGGAAAAACAAAAGGAGTTTAAATCCAATAATGAAAGGTTACAAGAGCATATTAAATAGATATCAGGACTAAATAGAACATAATCTGTAATAATTTATTTGGAAAATGGACGGAGTGGAGGAAAAATTGAAAATAACTTATATTTGTCCATAAAAATCTGGCCTGCGGATATTGACAGCCTCACGATAAGATTCTGCACAAGGAAATACGACATTGATGATCAATTGAAAAAGTTTAAAGGATAGTTGCCTTTTATGTTTCCTTATCTTTTCTTCCTATAGCTATGTGGGCATATCTTACAAGGAAACATGGCATTAGTGAGAAATTTTTGGTACTAATATTAATGAGAATTCGTTAGGGATAGTTGAAAAGATGAAACGAAGACATTAATGAAAAGGAATTTTATTTGGCATGGTTGCACTGATATGAAACGATGATATATTAAAAAATGGAATTCACTTGGGATAGTTGAAACTTTGAAAGGATATGAGAGCTACTTTTTTTGCTTTATTTTGGTTGCTATATTACGATCACCTTTCGTCCCTCCTATTTGCTAATGGTTAATGGTCCTTTTCCTTAGCAAGTGGTGATAGGACATGCGTATAAATCTCTCACAAGCAGCAATTACATTCTCAATAAGCATGTTCAGTATTCTTCAAACCACCGTGTTTTTCTTTTTTTCTTTTTTCACTTGAGTCACATCTAATTATTAAATTTTTCTATTCACAAAATTAAATCCAAAGGATTATTTTAAAAATAATATCTTCTGGCACGAAAAATTGTCGTGCAATTTGGCCGAATATAGTTATTTTTAACCCTTTTTTTTTTCTATTTTGATAAACTTTTACTGTTGTATCTCTGAATTTTTTAGCTTTTTTTTAGTTATGATGGGTGAATTATCTTCACACTTTTCTTTTGTCAAGATCCTTTCGAGCTATCATGCATTGTTGTTACTTTTAAAAGATATATTTTGAATACATTGTAATATTAATAATAGAAAGCTTTCTATGTGTACTATAATCTAATTAATCTTTTGATATGACTTTTAAAATATGGGAATAAAAATCAAATTTATTTTATTAATGTAATAATATGTGACTGGGTGATGATATAAAGTCTTTTCACCATCATATAAAAAATAACTCATTTAAAAAATTTAGAACCACTCGAATTATTCACTATATTATTATAAAAGAAATTTACCAACGAAAAAAAAAGCATTACAACAGTATTACCGAATAAGAGAATATTTGTTTCGGTATTATTATTGATAAAAATTAACTTAGAAATAATAGACTAGCAATTAATAATACAATAATAGCAAGAGCAAGCTATTATTTTTTAATATAATTTTGATATATTGAGATTTATATTATCATTTAATAATTTATTGACAAATCGATAAATATGTTTAATTTTTCATATATAAAAAACTATGTTTAATTTTCATACTCTACAGTCGACACTTAAAACTTCGTGTAAATTTTCAAAAAGTGATTGAATAGTATATTTTATAATGGATCAAAATGAAACTAGCTTTCCTTTTAAAAGATATAAACATTATAAAATAGTATCTCTCGACAAAGAAAACAGCACCATTATTTATTTTTGACCACATTAAAGGAAATCAACATAAAACGGTGTGAAAGTGAGAAGGAAAAGTAAATTTTTTTTCTGTATAAGTAAACAAAACATAGGCAGATTTGGAGAAAGTAATAATGAATATTTGATCGGCGTTACAGTTATGGTGCAAGTGCACCCCTTCACCATACCAAGAGTGGGGGTGACAATAGAGTAGCACGATATTTACCCCCATAATTTTACGTAAATACCCTTCCGTATAATGCGTAATGCGTTACTCACGAATTCCCTCTCCTTCCCAAGTCCCAACAAAGACCCCTTTCATTTCCGTGACCACCCACCGCAACCACCGTGCCCTTTCCCGTCATTTCACCTTCACCCTCAATTTCCCTCTCACCTATTTCACCTCCCTCTCTGTCTCTCTCTGTTTGCTCCATTCCGAAGCTTCTCTCGTTTGCTTTCATGGCGGAAGAAGATTCCGGTCCTGGATCGCCTTACTCTCTGAAGCACAAGCTCAGATCCTCACTTTGTTTATCGTGTTGCTTCCCTCACCTCCTCCACCACCGCGTGAAGCCGAGTATCGTTCGAAGCGCATCGCTTCACCACAAGTCACGCTCTGCTAGCGATTTCCCTCACCTCAAGGACAAGTGCTGCAACTTCATCGCGCGGATCTGCCGTCACCACAACCACCGCCGCCACTCCGCCGATTTCCACTACGACGCGCTCAGTTACTCCTTGAATTTCGAGGACGACGCCAGCGACGACAGGTCCTGCGACGACCTCAGGAGTTTCTCGGCGAGGCTGCCGCAGTCTCCTCCGCCCGAGGAGTCTTCTCCGGCTCCTGCGAAGGCCGCAACCGCAACTGTGGAAGTCGCCGCTCTTAGTTGATCGAAATTCGAAAATGTAGCATCAGATCTGGAAAAAAAAAATGGGAACGGAAAGAAAGCAACGGTTCTTGCGGTGGTGGCGGTGCAGTGCAGGTGCAGACGCCGTAGTAGTACCGAATCAAAAGCGAAACGCTGCTCGCCTCGGCGTTTCGAATTAGGTTTCGTTTTTTTTTTTTTTGTTCTTTTCCATTTTTAGTTCACTATATGTTGTAGATAACGTCATTGTGAGATCCACCAGCGTAATGCAAAACGACACAGAAATAAGAAAATGCAAAAGAGAAACGATAAAAAAAAATGGTTGAAAGCGCGACGGTGAATGATAGGGTGAGTGGTACCGTCTCTTCTTTTTTCTTTTTTTTTTTTTTAATAATTTTGCGTTCTCTGCTTTGTTTCTTACTATTTTGGATGTCTAAGAGTTTGTACAGCATATGGTTATACGTAGAAGAGGAGGTAATAGTAATACTGGGTAGGTAACCGAAACTCTAGCAGATGGCGACGCTATTTCTCGTTCTGTTTTGTCATGCTCTTGCTTACAGACTCATTTAATATTTCATTTTTTGCATAAATTTTTAGCCACCTTCTTGAAAAAACACCAAAAAAATAAAAGAGGCCAAAAATATCTGTCTGCAAATGGCTCCTATTCATTTTCTTCATGTGGCACACAGAGGCTTCATTTCACCGAAAAAAATTAAGGGGAAAAAAAAAGACGTCGAGGGTTCATCATAAAAAGTCATAAAATTTTCTTCTTGTTAAATCCACTTTATTTCCTAGATTAAATATCAAAATAGTTCCTCAAAAATATATTGGAAAACAAATTAACTATTAAGAATTTGAAAATTTAATATTTTTCTGTTATAATTTAAAAAATATGATAAATTAATCCATTAAGTTTGCATAGTATCTTTTAATTTCTTTTTTATATATTATCTAATTAAAAAACTATATATACCTTAGTATAAAAAAGTTTTTCAAGATTATTTAATAACATACTACCATATCAACAATTTTAATACATTGTGTAAGAGTAGAAATTTTATATAAACATCTAATCATATTACGAAATGAATACCTCAAAAGTTTCACAAATAGAAGAAGCCTTTTTGATGAAACAAATAGAAGAAGCTTTTGACTGGAATGATGATAGAATATCAAAATAAATCTCAATTTCATAAGAAAGTTATATTATGATAATTATTCATCATAATTTTACTTTTTCTTGAATTTTTATTGTATAATTGTGTAATTTTTTTTATGTGCTTCCATTTGCATGATATTTTAAGTAATGAGTGTGAAAATTAATTATATTTAAATGCTTATGTACAAGTTTTTTATATAATCACTGCATCAAAAATAAATTTATTTAATTATTCTTCAGACAAAATTTTCACGTTACTTTGTAATAGAATAATATATGTTTGCTACTTTATTGAAAGTTGAGAATTCTGTTTTTGTACTGTCAATTTGTCAACATCTTGTAATTACTCAAAATAAATTGCCCATTGAGTTGGTTGCTGAGTTATGAATATTGAGTAAACATTTTTTTTCCTCATATTTTCAATGAGTTAAGATTAAATTCACGTTAAATTGAAAATGTTATAAAAAAGTTATTTACTCAAGATTTTTTCTTTGGATAAGGTTACCTTTGTATCATCAGCCTTTGAGCTTATTTTTCTTTCTGCATGGTTTATAAAGCGAACCCCAACTTTGTACGTTTAGAGGTGTTGGCAATATCGAATGTTCAGGCAACAACAATTCGTCTTCAGTTCATAGGCTTTCTCAAAAGTAAAAAGGTGAATCAGTGCTAAGTCCGAATATTATATGATCATATATCAAATACACTTAAAATTTAATAATGTAAAAACATTGTTTATATCAACTTTATCCTATAAGTAATGTTAAGGGAATAATAAAACTACACAATAAATATGTATAATATATTTTATTATAATTAGATATAATGAGTGAGTGAAATGAATATAGAACACTCATCACATCAAATGACAATAAAACATATTATATGTATTTATTATATAATTTTATTATTTTCATAACATTATTCTTATTCTATTACCATATAGACCTCGGAAAATGTCTCGGTGTAATCCTATGTATATCCATCCAGATTCTAAAACAAGAGAAAATAGAAGTTTGATCATAATTGATGGGGGGAAGCACTAGCGCAACGCTAGCTTTTTTATTTTTCTTTTATGATTATTATTATTATTATTATTTCAAACAACTAAACCATGGAAGACAACTAAACCAAGTGAAACCAGAGGGATCCTATTGGTGAGCGACAAAAATGACAACATAAAATGTTATTTAAACGATTTAGATATATTTTTATTGCTAACAATAATCGAATTTTGGTTTAGTCTCATAAAATTATTTTGTTTGGTTTCAGTCAAAAATTATTTTGTTTGATTTCAGTCTAATTTTTAAAACTGCTTGATTTTAATCAGTGTCATGTATGATTGTTGAATATTATATAAGACTAAATTACCTAACTTTTATCAACCAGTTCAGCATTCAGTACAAATAATTTAAGGGCAAAGAATACAACCTAAATATTTCAGAAATATTTGGATAGAAGTCAAAACAGTTCCTTTTAAGTCCAAAACTATACTTCACTTAATATTACGGAACCGTCATAGTTCGGGGAATATTCGCCCTATTTTTATTTAGAGACTGTCACGTGATCCACAGGGAAGAGAATGTATGAGAAAAATGAAAAAGACAAAATATTAATTGTTACATTTAAAATTTAGCTAAGTCATGTCTTATCAGACATCAATTTTCTTTACCCCTTTTCATTTTGTAAAAATAAAAATATAAATATAAATAAACCTAAAAATACATTGACAACTGACAAGACATCAGTGTTTTTTGTTTTGTTTTGTTATGTTGGGCTCGTAGTTTAAAACTTTGAATGGCATTGCACTCCTCCTACAAACACCGTAGGGTTATCTGTTGGGCCAAGACTGATTGTGCTTTTGTTTTACATTTTTGCCCATTTGCACTGGAATTTTTGGGTCACATTGTAACGGGCTTCGTACGCACAAACCCACTTGTTATCTCTTTCAGGTCATGTACGTGGTGTTAGGCCCAATAAAAAAATTTTCAGACAAAATAATTAAAAAAAGTATAGACGGTTTACCAAAAAAAAAAAAAAGTATATACGAATTTTTTTTTAAAAAAAAGAAAGAGACCAAAATATATTTGTACTACCGAAAATAGATTACAGGCAACAAAGTATTACTTTCCAAATTACAAAAAAAATAAAATAAAATATTTTTTATTTTTAACATATATCCTTTATTAAAAATAATTTTATTCGAAAGACAATCATATATCAAATATAAACACCTCTCATTAGAAAAATATAAATGATTTATCCTATAATAAAATGCATAAACCTCTAAGCCAAACTTAGGTACATAAAGCATCCATAATCCATAATTATAATCAAAGAGCAATAGTAGATGATAGCATGACTGATATGTGGCATGAGTCATGGGACATTGCTTAACTATGAAGATACTCACCCATCACCCATGTAATGTGTTGGATAAATATCCGTGGTCCACTTGTGGGGTGTAGAGAAACCTTAAAATCGAAGTGCATTACTCAGCTCTTAGGTTTGTCATTGTCATCCGTTGTATCACTCATCACCTTCCACTTCCATTTGGCTGAGGTTAGGATTATTGGTGATGTGAGGCGAAGAAAGACGATTTTATTTCTTCTGCCCTTTTGTCGCATATGGAAACTTTTTAAAGGACATTTTGAACGAGACCCATATGGTGAATTTTTATTTTTCTTTCTAAATCAAGTATGAAACAATAATAAGAAAAACTTTTATTTATACATAAGTTTCTGACATCTCTTTAAATATTTTGACATTGATGAATAAATAATTTTTAATTTTTTGGTTACTTTTCTTATTTTTTGTACAAATAAATTTACTATTCATATAACTTAAATCACAATTTATTTGTACATTTAAAAAAGGGTCCACAATCACTATACACAAATAATTAATAGCAATCATTTTGTCACATTATCTAAAATGATACGGCCTTCTTTGCTGAGTTAAAAATATCGGTTATCTCCTACTTAGATTCATTTTCTTATTCAATCCCCACAAAAGTAAAAAAGTTAATGGGTATCTAATTATCCAAGGCGCGTTAGACGATCACAAATTCACTATTATCTTGCCTTTAAAATCTTCAACTTTAATCTTGGCCCATCTGGTTACTCAGCTTGCTAAAGAGGAAAAGGATAAAACCGCGTATGATGTTACGCTCGTCTCTTAAAATCTCTAATTAATGAACTCATTCAAATATTTTCCCAATATTTTATGTTCGAAGGATACCATGAACAGGTGCTCTTCTTTTTTACCAACCACTAGCCTTCTAGCAAGGGGTCTTAATCGAGGTGCATGAATGGAAGTTAATCCTTAATGCATGCATGCCACCAAAAGACACAACGTTGGTATGTTTATGTGGAGCCCTTTTCTCTAACTTTATTTTCTCAGTTTCACACCTTGCAATAGTAATTGTCTCCTTGCATGTGGCCCTTAATTGAATGGAAAGCATCATCATCCTCTTTTATGTTTTCTTTTTGGATGTGGTGGGTCTCTGTATTATCTCTTATCTTTTAACTATAATGAAGCTTAAAGAATTTAAAGGGTCGTTTTCTAACGAAAAGGCTAACCAACCCTACCAAAAGACAGACATAACTAACCACCAACACTATGAGGATTAGTCTTGATTCTTGACTGCCGACTTAATTTGAACTGTTATTTTAATCAGAAACTTAATTATACTCTCTATTGTTCTTTTTCTGAAAAAAAAAAAAACACTTTTATAAAAGATTTTAATTTTTATATATGGACAGTGTTAAAGTTTTTTATACCGTCATCTAATCATGTATTATTAATCTATTACTTAAAAAGTCATACAAATGAGATGATTTGATTGGATGACTGTCAGTGTATAAAAATTAAATTTTTTGTAAAATTTCATGTTATTGATTTCTGTGTGGGTGTCATGTTATCATATTGACAACTAAATATTTTTCTCTATGGGAGTTAAAAAAAAAAAACTGTTTTAATTTTAAAATGAGTCAGAATTAAAATAAAAAATAAAAATGAGAGTGCTAGCTAGTTATGTTCATCAATATTCTGGTACATATCAAAATTTTCTTTTTTTGTAATTGTTATAGCAACTAGCTCATAAACCCCGTCAAAAAATAAAAAATAAAAATTCCTAGCTCATAAACAGCCAATTTGTTTGCTTAGTTCAAAGACATGGCTTTTATTTGCCTGAAACATCAAACATATATAGTTCAATATTCAAAGAGGTGCCAAGTTTTAACAGGTTACATACAATTTATCCAAACCAAAGCACATCCTGTGTAATAAAATAGGTGCTTGTTTGAATAACACTTTCCCCCACAATAACATGGAAAAAAAAAAACTTCTCAATCCACTTTTTTTTATCCAAAATAATAAAATTGTTAGTTTGTTACTTCTCACAAAAATACTTTTGGAGTTAAAACAAATAGACTCTAAGTAGTGTTTATTATATGCTTAGAAAGTAAATCTCGATGATATAGTAAGGTTATTATTTTATGATTTGAGGTCATGAATTCAAATCTTGAAAAAATTCTCTTTGCATAGTAGAGGTAAAATTGTATATATCTACCTTCCCTAAATTCCACAATGTGGGAGTTTCATGCACTAGGTTGCTTTTTTAACTGTTTATTATATCCTCTACCTGCAGTAAAAATTATTGTGATTTTAATGGGACAATCATTTATATAAGGTGAAATTCTCTCGTTATATTTATAAGATTGGTTAACATACCCATCAACATTTGAAAAAGAAAAAAAAAAAAAACTCGTACATGTGATCCACATATCACGACAATCCTTAGCAGATTTAAGTCTTTATACAAGTTAAATAACAAAAGTGATTACTATAAACTGAAAAAAAAATATAAGGCAACAATATTTAATAGTACATTCCAATCAAAAGAATATATTTAATAGTACATTAATTCGAATTTCAAGAAGTATATGTACAATATAGGATTAAAATTCCTAGGACTATATATAGCACCCGTGAATGATTCAAGATTCCAAGTAAGTTCAAATCATGCTTTGTAGGTTATATTTCTCCTTTCTTTTGTCTTATAAGCTTAATAATTAATAATTTGAAGTTGTAAATTGCAAGAACACACGACGTTCGTAGTATATAGGACAAGATGCGTTCCATTCAAAAATAAAAATACATGAATGGAAGTGACAACGCACTTGGTCAGCTTGGGAGTAACATTTTATTTAGTTTAAGTTACCATTATAATGTCAAATTATAGTTGTCGAGAAGTGCACTAAAAACTTTACATGTTACACAACATGAAAACTTAAAATATACTGAATCTATATATTTAATAATTTTAAATAGTTATTATTAATTCATGAAATGAAAGCGGTCATGTTTTCCTATCTTTTAAGATTTTGAACTCAAATACTATGAAAAAAAAACTAAAAAACTTCATATTTATGGTATATTAATTTAATGCATGGAGAGATTCAATCAAATCCTTCTATTTATATGATTTTTTAAATGGTAGATATGAAATTTATATATTTTTATTAATGTGGTAATATATAATTTAATGATAGTGTCAAAAAAGTCTTACACTATTAGTATATCAAAATCAAAATATATTAAAAATAATTATATATATATATAAATAATTTAATTTGAATACACCGACAATATAAAAATATTTTACACATTAATCTAACTATATAATGATACATTAATAAATATAATTATTTTTTATTTTTAAGTAGTGAATATGAAATTTAACTATTTTTATTAATATATCGATATATGATTAGATTATACTCTATATATAGAAATCAAACTCCTTTATGTATAATCAATATGTGATAAAATATTAGAGGATTTGAGATAAAGTGTCGTTTGAGGATAAGAAAAAGATTCGATGGGGGGAGATACGAGGTCCTATGAAGTCATGGCCGAATGAAAAAGTGTCACTTTCTTATACGCACCGTCGCAATCGTGTTAGCGTCGCCCAAACCCATAAATCAGGATTTCTCTCCAAACTACACGGCAAAATCCCAAATTCAAATACTTCACCAGGAAGAGAAGAAATGGTTTAATTTTGATGTTTTATAAAATATTTTTATATTGTCATCAAATTAAATTTTTAAGTAATATAATAAAAAAGTAATTATATTTATCATCATTATATGATTGAATAAATAAATAAAATTTTTTACACTATTAATATATTTCAATTAAATCCAATAAGAAAATCCAGTGTCTTATAATTAATGAGAGAATTATATGAATTAAATATTATAAGAGTTTAATTTGTAATCATTGACTGTCATTTGGATTATGTATTATCACATTAATAAAAATATCTAAATGCTATATCAAAAAAATATGTAAATAAAATGATTTGATTAAATAATCATGCATATAAATTAAACTTATTTTATAATAAATAACATTGAATAAATCTATCATGTTTATCTGTCAACTTTCTAATAATAAAATGAATCCCAAAAATTGATTTAAATATTAATTTTAATATATTATTAATATAAAAATATTTTTTATTATTATCTAATTATATGCTTCTATCTGAACAATTTTCAAAATATTAAATAGTTAAATCAAATATTTAAATTAATGAATGGTCAATTCAATCATAGTTGCTGACATAGGAAATTAGCCATACATAATTAGAGATATATGAAAAATTTTACATGTAAATTAAATTTGTAAATAAATTCTACTAACTTCTATGATAAATTTGTAAATAATTATCTATTTCAGTCCCTTAAAAATATATCAAAAGATAACTTATTATTCAAAATTTAAAAGTCCTATATTTCCCCTCAAAATTAAACAAAGAAACAAAATGATTATTCCATACATCTCCATATAACTAAAACAATATTGCATGAATAATCTCCAATATAATTATATTTCTAGAGACCATTTTCAATTTTAGCATTAAAAAAAAAATTTTGAAAATGGAATTTGATGGAGCCACTCAATCCAGAGCGTGTCCTCCCCCTCCTTCTTCTTGCGCAGTGCCGTTTTCAACACTGCTACCACCTCGTGTCACTTTCCCGGGAAATTTATATATATATATATATACATAAAGGAAAAGACGCCCTTGATTTCCGTCTGCGGTATTACTACGTACTACAGTAGCACCGGACTAGCTGCAACTGAATTCGAAAGCGATATGCGATTGTTCAAACAATCAAATATGACCAGTTTAAAATACACAACAATAACAAAATAAACAAAGATTCTGAATCCATTGGAGGAGGCAGGGTGGGTTTTGTTGAGAGAGAGAAAGAAACAACAGCACCGGGCACCACCGGAATGCTGAAGAAACCAACTGCAACCGAACAAACGAACGAAACATCATTTGTCATCAATCAATCAATCAAATTCAAAATCAAAATTCAATTGAATTGAATTGAATTGAATAATAACACAACCAAAAAGTAAAAATTAAAAAAATAAAACATAAAAAGCTCCGATTTTCGGGGGCGTAATTATAATTCGATTGCTTACGCTTGTCACGCTCTCTCCCCATCTTTCCATTTCGGGACTCCACCATTTTCCTTTATATTCATTCTATCCCTCTCTTTTTTTCTCTCTATATATATCTATCCATCATCACTCCTACTACAAACCTTCAATTCAATTTCTGGTACTCTCTCTCTCTATTTTCTCTTTCTCTCTCCATTATATGTGATTTTCTCCCAATTTTGCTTACTAGGGTTTTAATTGCACTTTCCATGATTCGATCTTCATTGCATTGATTTCATTTTCATCTGCATTTCTTCCTGATCTCAATTCAATATCATTCGATTCCTGTTTTGTGTGTGCGCGCGCACGAGCAGCGATGGCGTTCGATCAAAATTCCGTTCCCAAAGATCTCCGCCCATTGAACGTTGCTCCGACCATGGCCACGGCGGACGAGCCCCTCATTTCGCCGGCGGCCACCGTCACTACCCCTCACACTCCCAATTCTGCTCGCGACATCGGCGGCAGCCCGGGCACCCCGCCCGTTCCTCTCTTCCACCCGCCGCCGCTCTCCGACGCCGCCGCTGCCATCGCTGGATTGAGCTACGGCAAAGTAGCCTCCGGCGGCGCTCCGGCCCCCGCCGCCACGTGGTGCGTTCGCCCCGCCGTTTCCATTGCGCACCCCACCGTGAACACTGCCGCAATTGGGTTTAGCTACGCTCATAGTTGTTGCAATAGGGCTGGACCTGGGAATGCTTTGAATTTGGGGAACTGGGTAGGTGGTGGTGCTTGTAGTGTTGCATTGGATAAGGCTTGTAATGATGCTGCAAATGGTTTTGCTGCTTATGGTGGTGCTCTTAGCGGCAACAGCAACAACAACAGGGTCGTTGCCAATGCCACTGATCATGCTGGTTATGGTGGCCATAGTGCTGGCCAGCCGGTTGATCATGCCAGCGAGCATGGTGTTAGCATCAGCAGCGGCGGCGGCAATGAATCGGTCTCAGGGAGGAAGGTGAAGTTCTTGTGCAGTTTTGGTGGGAAGATTCTTCCCAGGCCTAGTGATGGGATGTTGAGATATGTTGGAGGGAAGACAAGGATAATTAGTGTTAGGAGGGATGTTAGCTTCAATGATTTGATGCAGAAGATGGTTGATACTTATGGGCAGCCTGTGGTTATCAAGTATCAGCTCCCTGAGGAGGAGCTTGATGCGCTGGTTTCGGTTTCGTGCCCTGATGATGTTGAGCATATGATGGAGGAGTATGAGAAGTTGATGGAGAGGTCCCCTGATGGTTCTGCTAAGTTGAGGGTTTTCCTGTTCTCTGCTTCTGAGCTTGAACTTTCTGGTGGGGTGCAGTTTGGAGACTTGCATGATAGTGGCCTGAGATATGTTGAGGCTGTGAATGGGATTGCTGATGGGATTAGTATTGGGATCAGTAGGAAGGAGAGTGTTACAAGTGCAGCCTCAACTCAGAACTCTGATTTGAGTGCGGCAGAGACTTTTGATAGCTTAATTTCTGGTCAAGGGGATTTAAGTGCGACCCCTAAGGGGAATGTAGCAGCCTCAACTGGCACAACTGCACATTTGGTGGTCTCTGAACCAAGTGCAGCAGTTAACCTTGGTGCTTCTTCAGTTTCCTTGAGCATGCTTATGGCCAAGACTGGTCCACCCCAGGCTCCATGTTTCCAGAATGAGGGAGAGTTAGGGAAGTCCCTACCAGTTACGTTATCCCAGCATACAGTTGGGGTGCAGCAATCTGGAATGGAAATCCCTCCATCTTCGCCTCATTTGCAGCCTTTTGTTGATCCGCACCAGGAAGTTATGAACCATGGAGATTATGCCCATATGTCTCCCCATATGGGGTTTCCAAATGCTCATCTTTTAGGGAAGACTAGGCATGTCTTCACCCAACAGCAGTTTCATGATAATTCTACCGGTTTATCATCTCATCAGGTCATCCCTGGAGTGCAAATGACAATCGCTCAACCGTCTTCTCATGTTGGTGTAAGACCAAGTGTCATCCAACAACAACCACTGATGCAACTGCAGCAAAATCGTTTAGACCAGTATAATGATGAAAGTACAACAGGGCTAAGGTTTGTCCAGCTTCCTGCTGAACATGGCTATAACACATACCAGGTTCCAGCAAATCAAGTCGCTTCTGTCATAGTTGGAGGCAACTATGGATGGGTTCAGGTTCCTCCACAACAGCATCTTGTTTTCTCTGATGGTCTATTACCTCATCAACAAGTAATGATCCCTGAGAAAATCCAAAGAGCGGAGGATTGTTCTATGTGCCAGACAAAACTGCCTCATGCACATTCAGATTCATTGGTTGAAGATCAGCGTATTAGTGGTGCAGGTCCAATTCCTGATTCAGTCCCAGGTTACCATAGTTTCCCCATGGAGGACAATCCAAAAGCTCAAGCAACGAATAGGGTTACGTTGACTGCACCCTTGAAGGAAGGCACTGTTGATCCAGTGTATCAGACCAAACCCCAGGTTATTAGAAAATTGGAACCTCCAGATGGAGTAACCTGTACTGAAAAATCTGGACTTCCTCATAATCTTGAGCCACAGCCTGAGGGTGGGAGGATTTTCACACAAAAGCCAGATGGTTCTGATTATCCTAGGAATTCACTTATCCAGGAGACCATTGGAAGGACAAATGGAAATCAGTCTCCAATTGATGGGCTCATGGGCACTGCACCACTGTGTTATACAGTTGATGTTCCCCACCAGCATATGGTGCCAGTTGAGGACTCGGTTAAACAGGATGTGCTTCTGAATAAACCTGTCCATAATAATATACCTACAGTTGATGGACTAGCTCAAGGATCTCCGAAAGAATATACTACTGAAATTTCTGGCATTATTTCAAAGTCAGATTCAGTAGATAGGGCTACACAGGACCATCTGAAACCTATTGATGGAAGGATGAACACCACCCTCAATATATGCAATCCTGAAATTTATGTAAGTAATGATCACCGTTTTCTGCCAGTTGATAAATCTTGTGGGTGTGACAAGATGACAGGTGTGCTGCCTTGTTCTTCTACGGAAATTTCATATGGGCACGGTATCAGACCTGGGGAGTACAATGAGATTGCGCAACCCCCTGTTTGGGGCATTCCTGGTTTGAATCCTCAATCGAAGAGTGGAAACCACCACAAAGATGATGCAGCATCATCAATATCATCATCTGTCAGGTTTGGAGATGTGCATGATTCTCCAAACTCACTTTTCAGCAATCAGGATCCTTGGACTATCCATCATGGTACCTTCTTTCCATCTGTTAGACCTAACAAAGCTGCACTGACAAAAGAAACCTATTCTTATGTGGATCATCTTGGTGAGAATCCAGGCAACTCTGGGGGACAAAATTTAGGAACGCAATTGGATGATGGCTTCTACCAGTCATTCAAACAGAATTTAATTTTAGAGCATGGTCGGTTTGCAAAAGGTCTGTAACCTTTGAAAGTCCTAATATATTTATCTTTTTTGGGCTGATATATGGTTGTGGACCTAATAGTACACACTCCTTGTGTTTTCGTTTCTTTAATGAAGGCTCAGCAGAAGATCAACAACTTCAAGCTGTTGCTGAAGATGTAGCAGCTTCTGTTCTGCATTCAAGAATTCCTTCAAATCCTGACTTACATACCAGTGATGTTTCCTGCCGTGAAAACATTGAGGATGGTGATGATCAAAATAATCTAATAGATGTTCAGTGTCATGCTGAAAACCAGGTGATTTTGTTTTCATTTTCCTCACTATTTGTATTATCTTCTTTGTTGTGTAGCTGCAGAAATAGTCTCTAGAATAAAATTTTTTTATGCTAGTCCTTCCACTGTTGCTGTTTTATTAGTATTATTATAAATGTTAACATTTTCCCCTTATATATAGAATATCAAGAGCAAGCCACCAGAAATGGCAAATTTTGGCTTTCCAGCATCAGACGTTGGAGGATTGCAGGTTGAATATCTTCTTGCCTATCCTTCCTCTTCTATGTTAGTGCAGCTGATCTAACACCTTGCTGTTGGAACTTTGCTAGATTATAAAGAACTGTGACCTTGAAGAGTTAATGGAATTAGGTTCTGGTACCTTTGGGACTGTGTATCATGGAAAATGGAGAGGCTCTGATGTCGCGATCAAGCGAATTACTGATAGGTGTTTTGCTGGAAAACCTTCAGAGCAAGAGCGCATGGTCTGTATCTCATTATTAATGGTTCTAATTTCCTTTTCCCTACTCTCTTCAGTGACTATTGTACTAACTTACAATGATTATCTGTTTATCAAATAGAGAGCTGACTTTTGGAATGAGGCAATCAAGCTTGCTGACTTGCACCATCCAAATGTGGTAGCATTCTACGGTGTTGTGCTTGATGGCCCAGGAGGTTCTGTGGCAACAGTAACTGAATATATGGTTAATGGTTCTCTAAGAAATGCCTTGCAGAAGAATGGGAGGTAATGTGTGCATGTGTGCTGTCTCTTGGTTCCCTTGCATCACCTTGATTTAATATGTTGTTTCTGGGAAAGTTATTGTTTGATGGTGATGCTAATGTGATCATACAGGAATCTTGACAAGCGCAAACGTCTTTTGATTGCAATGGATGTGGCCTTTGGCATGGAGTACCTGCATGGAAAAAACATAGTTCACTTTGACTTGAAAAGTGACAACTTGCTAGTGAATCTCCGAGATCCACACCGCCCAATATGCAAGGTTTAAATGGTTGATATTGATGTGGTTATATGAAGAGTCTTTTTCTGTTCTACCATATTGTAGAAGGCATGCATTTTGTTATTTTGTATATAAGGCGATAAATATTTAGTGCACTGGCTTCCATCCATATCTGTTGCAATTCTGTCCATGATGCAACATATCACTATTTGCTGTATTTGAGCAGATGATTAAGGTCTTTGGAATAGGCTGGGTGGGCTTCTCTTGAAGGAGCATGATGAGATAGATTGATAACTTTGCTTTTTCACTCTGATTGAAGGAATCTGACCTGCTGAAAGAACTGATTTATGGATATAATCATGTAAAAGTAATGATCTTAGAATTTATCTGTCAAGTTAACGAGGCATAGGTATGACTGGCTGTACTCAAGGTCTAGCTATGGATCATGCATCAACATAAGTTGAAGTTCATATACAAAAGGAGATAGTGGTCTAGGGATTAGATAGTCGTTTACACCATTATAGTTTGGAGAGCCATTAGTGATTGCAGATCTACTGATCTACACTGCAGTGGCTAGAGGGGTGAATGCACACAAAGCAAAGAATAATGGACATTCATTGAAGATGAGTCACAGTTTAGGATATAATTCGTCATGTAACCTATGAGTGTGTAGGACTAGGTCTGCACATAAGATTATCTATTATGAACTAGTTTGCATACCCCAATAGTTTCAGGTTCAATTTATTTTTAATGTTTAGTCTGCACTTGTCTCTCATTTTTCTGATAATTGGATTCTGGTTCTCGAACACCTTTTGGAGATACACTTTCTCCAATAGATCTAATGAGAAGGTTTACCATTGGAATTCATGACTTCTAAGCTCTGCTTTACTCACTTTTCTTTGATTGAGATTTATGATGCTGTTATGTTTGTTGGTTCGCATCTCTTCATAGTTTCTGCGTATGGATAATTTTATCGTCTTTGGTAACAATGAATTAGTTGTGATTATACTACATGCCATTAGTAGCAAGTGCATACGTAGCATGAGCATTTGAAAAGCTAGATATTTTTATTGAAAATAGTTTGATTTGGTATGCTTCATACTCGAGACTTATTTCATACTTGAAGACACAGGTGAAAATATCCACGAGATTTTAAAGCTTATTCTGAAAATTGTTTCCAGACCTTAACATTAGATTTATCCCAATTTGTGTTTTGCCCCTTGATTTAAATTTGAAAGGCAGCCTATATCATTGGGATTCAATCATGGGATAGTCTGATGAAGTTATGTCCTCTTGTTTTAGCTGCACCTGTCTTTTTCTTTCGTCATTTTTTTTATTTTTATTCCATTTGGATCCTCTCATTTTTCTTTATATCAGTATTTCTTTTCAAATTGTTTTCTGAATGTATTTCAAGCTGTTATGTCAGTTATATAACTTATATCTGTAGGAAGTTGAAGATCAATGATTTCGTGCAGAAAAATATTGATAGTTGCACATAAACTTTTAGAATCGAGAAAAATTCTTTCCTCCTCCAGTAGTTAACCTATTTCTGCCTCATGATATAATTTCTACCCTGGATTTGCTTTTTCTCTCTCCCTTACTTTCTCTTTTTCCAACAAAAAGCAATGGTTACTATAGCATGTGGAGGAAGAAATCTCTTCATCCCAGAGGATGCAAGTCTGACTCATCAATTGTGTCTTGTTCCAGTGTCTTCAGGGAGTGAATGAAAGTGACAGAAAAAATTATTTGAAGAATATGTTATCTGAGATGCTGCAGCCCCAAAATGGACACTGAAATTTATACTTAAAACTAACCTGGTTTTCTGGTGCTATATACTCCTTGATATACGATAAAATGGAAGTGACTAACAAGTTGCTGAAGATTCCACTTGTTGTTCTTGATGGGATCATCATGATGTCCCCAGGTTCCCCATAACTCAAGAAACAGAAGATTGAATTTGAAATTTTTTTTCCCAATTTTGGGGATTATTAGTTTCTACTTTTTTTGGTGCTTTGGTGGCGATTTAATCAGGATATAAGTTATTGTATCATATGATCCGGAATAAACCGCTCTTTTCCTCAAGGTTGCAGTGTTTTACCAAAACTACAAGAGGTCCAACTATTGAGGCCAATCAAGATCTTCCAACAAGTCAAAGCAAATTAGGTTTTTCCGAACTTGTTGTATAAGCTTTTTCTCTATCTTCCCTTGGTCTGAGGGCAGGCCTTAGTACTTTTGCAACTTATTAAGGGTCTTGGAGCTTTATTATTCTACATGAAGCTTTGGCCATTTGAATCTTTGTAGCATTGCCATTATCCTTTGTTATTGTCATGAACCAACCCTCTCAAAAGTTTAAACTATTGGGCAAAGGTACATGAATTACTTCATATCTTAACATGCTCCCTCACACAAGAGCCCTTTGGGCTTCTAGTGTGTGGAATGCATAGACCCCCCTACTTTCTGCTGAAATTCAACTTATTTAAGAGCAATGGGGAAATAAGGATTGAACTACAGACTATTTTGTCATAGATGTTTCAATATCATTTTATGAACCAACTCTCTTAAAAATGCTAAAGTTATTAAGTAAAAGCACATGAATGACTTTATATCTTTATGGCTAGCCAACCAAACTTATAGTTTCACTAGTCTTGCCGTTGCAAATCTGTTGACATTTAATTCACAGTCTATCCTTTGTTTATACCATGATCACTAAATGGTCTTGAGTTCCTTCGATTCGTATCTGCAACATTAGGCTCTGTGTGTGTGTTTAAACTGAATTTCACTTTTTCTGATTTTATGGTCTTTTGGACCTGGTTTCCTGGTCAACTAAGCTCCAATTTTAACACGGAACAATTGATTGAAGATCCTTCAATAGCTTGTTTATTTTTTTCAGTTTTGCTTCTGATGTCAGGTTGGTGACTTGGGGCTATCCAAAGTGAAGCGTCAGACACTGATCTCTGGCGGTGTGAGAGGAACTCTACCCTGGATGGCTCCGGAGTTGCTGAATGGAAGCAGTAGCCTTGTTTCAGAGAAGGTTTATATTTAATCTCAACCATTGATGTATTTTGATAGTTTCTTCATGTTTCTCACTTTTTAAACTTGATGTTTGTGTGTCGATCTTTGTTCAGGTTGATGTGTTTTCATTTGGTATTGTGATGTGGGAACTCTTAACTGGAGAAGAGCCGTACGCGGATTTGCACTATGGTGCTATTATAGGTAATCCACCGTTTGAGTCCATACATCAGATTGAATTACCTCACTTTCAGTTATTGAGCGGTGGAATTTGGGTTATGAAATATAATTCAGGTGGTATTGTGAGCAACACTTTGCGCCCTCCAGTTCCAGAATCTTGTGATTCAAATTGGAGGTTGCTGATGGAGAGGTGCTGGTCATCAGAGCCATCAGAGAGACCTAGCTTCACTGAGATTGCCAATGAATTGCGTTCTATGGCAACCAAGATCTCTCCCAAAGGACAACATCAACAGCAGCAACCCTCTTCCTTGCAGACCCAAGTGCAGAAATGACTTCTCACAACTGCAGGACGCTTAATGCTTGCTTTCTCTGGTTTGTATATACCATCCAATTAACTGACCAACGAATTGTGCGTTGCTTTTTATAGGGAAAAGTTTTGTTAGTTCATAGAGTTGGTAGTACCTTATGGTTGTTAAGAACTGTCAGGCTCTTTGCTTAGCTAAATTGCACTTTTGTCCATTACATTATCCAACTCTTTAAGGATCATTATGGAATATGTCATTTCTGTGGAAAAAAAAAGAAAAATGAAAAATACTTGTTCATACTTTGATAGTGCTTGTAAATATGGATACTGTAAAGACTTTGCCATTTTTCACCCATCGGTATTTTTACTATTAGTTATTACTTTATTTTTCATATCCCTAGTGATTGTTGTCTATTCACTTAATTTCTTCCTTAACATCGCGTACTGTACGTGGGAGATGTGTCTCAATCTCACCGGCAACTGAAACAACTGAGCAATGAGCAATTGAGCATTATACCGCGTAGAACATCCATAGTCCATACCATTCAAATTATATATGTTAATTATTAATTGATTAATATTTCTTCACTCCTCCGCTCCATTAATTTTGGCGGCTGATATCTACATCACGTTATTTGAGTAGTGTCAGCGTTCAACATGCCATAGAGATCGCGTAATACACGCAACTAGCATCTCCAGACTCCTTTCATAGGATATTTACTTAGAACCTTCCATATTCAAAGTTCAAACATGCCTCCTACGCTTTCTTTGACTTTTCTTCCTTTGCTTTTACCTCTTCTTTAAAACATTCACCCCTATACCTATAAATTCTTGCATCTATCACCAACGCCGCCACTAACCTCATACACACGGCAACATGGCTGCTTACGAGGGGAGGCCATTGGTGATGGAAATGGAACATGGGGAAGATTTTGAAGGACAATATGAAGAGGCTAGTGGTTGCGGGTGTGGATGCTTTCGGGCTCTTAGCTTGAGATGGTGGCATGGCCGTGATGAAGAAGGCAAACGTCTACTTGATCAAAAGGGTGAAGGAGGAGCAGGAGGAGAGACATGGGTGATGGACAAGTTGAGGAAGGTGAAGGAGGCTTCAGAAGTGATTGCGGGTCCAAAGTGGAAGACTTTCATTAGAAAGATTAGTGGGTATGGCAAGAAGCAAAAGAACATCAGGTTTCAATATGATGAACACAGCTATGCCCTTAACTTCAACAGCGGGGCTCCGAGCGAAGACGAAGACAACTTTCCTCGTAGTTTCTCCGCCAGGTTTTCTGCTCCTGTTCCTGCCGGACGTCGCCGAAATGATTCATGATAAACTGGATGTTTCGTGTGTGTTCTAACATGTTTGATTCCTGGAATTTGCTTCACATATTGGTGGGAGTGGATGTGTCGTGTTAAATTTTTAACGCAATTTGATCGTGTTAAAATCTTTACCGTTGATCAACTTAAAAGGAATTTGGGTTATGTTAAATGATAATTTGATCAATAGTGAAGATTTAACTTTATCAGGTTCTGCTAATATTTAACATAACAGAGTCCATCCCCTGTATTGGTATTTTGCGTGGTGAATTATTGTTCAATATGTAAAGATCATTTGTTATTCTTTTGTTCATAATTTCATGTTCCTCTCTTGCTGTTGCTCAACTTTCCTCCACGGCACAAAGAAACCAGTTGCAGCAGGGCACCCATATCATGTGTGGGCCGTGTTTGGTTAATTTTAACAATCCCCTGCCTAAAACAAAATTGGAGACATGAATAGAACATAAAGCCTAAAGGACATTTGTGCTTTAAAACACCTAAATTTTAATTAAAGAATAGTTTAATTTTGATGTGCTTTCTATGTGAAAATTGTTTCTGCTTCCATCTAATTAATCAAATCTTCAATTTATGACTTTTTATGTAATTGATAAAAGAGTTAAATAGCTAATCATATTTACTAGTGTGATAATATATAACTAAATATTAAATTGTTTAATGTTATCAGTGTATTAAAATTAATTTATTTGAGAGAACAAATTAAAGACGCTTTCAAGATATAAATTCAAGGAGTGATTCCATTAGAAAAAGCTCTGGAGAGATGTCACCCAAAAGTAAACGCGTTCAGGTAAACGACGCGTTCGACAAACATTTATTCTTTTGCTTTTCTTTATGCCAAATCCTTTGAGCAATTCCTTTTGTTGTAGGAGAGCAATTGGAAGTTGTCCCACAATACAATTTGCACGATTTTAACTAGAGTAGGGTTAACTAATTAATATTTGATGCCAAGTTTCACCCATGGCGGAAACTCACCTGTGTTGCAAGTCAATGCAATGGATGCAATTTTCCCTAGCATCCAATGAAATGATGTCTTTTGCATTTGTAGGGCCCATAGTAGCAGATCGATGGAGTGGATATGTTCCTTCAGCAATGTCATGTATGACTTAGTTAATATTCATCGTACTACCATAGCATGCAATGATGTGACCTATTGTACTGTATCTAATGCGTAATAAAAAGGAAACGTGCTTCTTTGAAATTTTTCTATTTTTTAAATTAAAATTATGCATAAAAATTTAAAACAATTTTTGGAAAACTGAAAAATAAAAGTTGGTTGTGTTTTCATAACATGAAAAATATAATTTGTATTAGAAGTAAATAAATCATATCACAGTTTTTTCAAGTTTAAACAAATATATTCTATAAACACTAATATGTGATTGTTTGTGTGACATCCGAAAGAAAAATGTTTTCTTCTGCTTTTATATCACCCTATTTTTAGTAATAAGTTCAAGGGTAATCTCTAAATAAGGAAAAAAATGTATTTGTAAAGTACCATTTATTTGTAATTTTGTAGTATCCATATTCTAAATTTATGTATTTGTAACTTTTTTTTAGAATTCTTAGAAAATGTTTTAAAAGTAATTATAACTTTATCTAAATTTACTGGGAATTGATAAAAATTAACTATCTTTGAATCTCAAAGCTATATTTTGTGAATATTTAGGAATTGTTTTAACTTTGGTCAAGTATGCACTTGTAGAATGTAATAATTATGAGGCCTAATACAGTTGATGGTTAGCTAATTAAGCTCTCTAAACATCTAATCAAGGGTTCAATTTTTGACAGTGTACAAAGAGAATGTTTCATGGTTAGAGGCAAAGCTCGTGTCTATAAGCTCTATTCCTCTATGAGATTAGTCATTACTACCACAATAAATATCCTAGATTCGAAAAAAAAAAATGCATTAATAGAATGAGCAAATATTCAATCAAAAAGATTTTTTTTCTATAAATAATCTTTCTAAACAATATAAGTTTTGGGAGATGATTTATGATATGTGTCACGATTCAATTTGGGAACATGATCGGCACGTAAAAAATCTCATCCCCACGTAAATCTTTTGGGTGACGTATCTCTGTAAATACGGTAATATAATTTCATACTTAAAACATTATTTCATCGAAATCTTTATCCAAATATTTATTCAAAACTTGATATCCAAGTTTACAAAACTGAAATAATTTAATATACAAACTCTAAAAACCTCTTAATCATGCTTTAAAAATCAATCTAATTCTTGAAACAAAATCATAATTTCATCGCTAACTCATTACATAAATTTCAATTATAATCTACAAATCTCAAATTCATACTTGAAAACTGTAAACACATACATAAATGTTTCTAGCTCTGAAATTAAATACGTAGTCTGAAAATAATACATGGTTCGGATCCTACCTTCACATCGTCATGAAACATTATGCACACCGTAAAAAAATGAACCTTTGATTAGACGTTTATAGCGCTTAATTAGCTAGCCACC
This sequence comes from Dalbergia cultrata, assembly GCA_031216105.1. Classification (NCBI taxonomy): domain Eukaryota; kingdom Viridiplantae; phylum Streptophyta; class Magnoliopsida; order Fabales; family Fabaceae; genus Dalbergia; species Dalbergia cultrata. The sequence continues at coordinate 9,373 of JAVHNL010000310.1, read as the reverse complement.
AACCGTATTATGCCTCATGATTATTACATTTTACAAGCACACATACTTGAACAAAGTTAAACAATTCCTAAATATTCACAAAATATAGCTTTGAGATTTAAAGACAGTTAATTTTTATCAATTCCCAGTAAATTTAGATAAAGTTATAATTACTTTATATACATTTTCTAAGAATTCTAAAAAATGTTACAAATACATAAATTTAGAATATGGATACTACAAAATTACAAATAAATGGTACTTTACAAACACACTTTTTTCTTATTCAAAGATTACCCTTGAACTTATTACTAAAAATAGGGACATATAAAAACAGAAGAAAACATTTTTCTTTCGAATGTTACACAAACAATCACATATTAGTGTTTATAGAATATATGTGTTTAAACTTGAAAAAACTACCATATAATTTATTTACTTTTAATACAAATTATATTTTTCATGTTATGAAAAACACAACCAACTTTTATTTTTAAGGTTTTTCGATAAAAAAAATTTATGTAATTGTTTTAAATTTTTATACATAATTTTAATTTAAAAAATAAAAATATTCGAAAGAAGCACGTATCCTTTTTAATACCGCAGTAGTTACAGTACAATAGGTCACATCATTGTATGCTATGATAGTATGACGAATACTAACTAAGTCATACATGACATTGATGATGGAACATATCCAGTCCATCGGTCTGTTACTGTGGGCCCCACAATTGCAAAAGACATCATTTCATTGGATGCTAAGGAAAACTGTAGCCACTGTATTGACTTGCAACTGAAGGTGAGTTTCCGCCATAATTGAGATCATAGTATATATCAGAAAATGTAAGAAATAAAGCGGACGAGATTTGCAGTAGGCGCACATCTCGATTGTTTTGAGTTACTTGAAATGTAAATTCTATAATGAAAGTTCAATTCCATAAAATTATTAATTTTTTAAAATGTATAATTATATATGTATCAGCATTCTACCCATTATGCATGAAACAACCTCATGTCGTCATATATACAACACCACTAGGGCTTTCTGTAATCAAGCCAGTAGTATTTCCCGACAGTGATTTTAACATATGTTGCCCTTAAATTTTACATACAGATTCCATAGCCCAACGTTCAAGCTTGGACGTCAAGATCTATGAATCTCACAAGAATGCTTAGAATGAGTAATACCAATAGTTTTTTTGGTTCAAAACACGACCTTTCACATGAAGCTCTGACTACTGGCTTCGCCCGCACTGCTACCATCAAAAAACAAACACTCAGCATATAGTCATCAAGAGATCCTTATAGAATAACTTTCTAAAGAAAGTATCAAATAAATTCCCATTCCATTCAACTTTATATGACTTTTCTTTTTAGTTTTTCATTTAATTTACTACTATTGTCCAGAAATAACTATCCAAAAGTCAATATATTTTGATTAGAATATATCTAATTACAATCGCAATATGATATATTAACTTTTAGACAATTATTTTTGAACAGATGGAGTATCTGACTAGAATTTATCTGGCTATAATCATGGTACAATATATTGACTTTTAAATAGTTATTTGTGAACAGATGGATTATCATCATAATGTATCTTCACATTCAATGAGAGAGTTACGAATCAATTGTTTTCGTTACTAAATGAGAATTTTGTGGAAATATGCAGTTGAAGCATTAAAGTTCTAAATGCTGGCTGAGGAAGGTATTTCAAACTTAGCCACAAGAATAATATGTATATTTGGATTAAGCATTAACCTACCTCTTGCGCTTGGTTTTGGAGTTGCTAGAGGATGAAGGGTTAGTGTGCCAGTTCCTTTTCCTTTGATTTATGAACCAGTTATTTATCTGCTTTAATTGCAAGCCTGTTTCCTGCACCAACCTAGCCTTGTCTTCCTCCTAAAGAAATGTTCACAAGTGCAACACAAAAGAATAATTAAGCAATCAATAATTAATGACAAGACACACGCTTAATTAATTAGCAAAATATATGGATACATATTCATGTCCAATTTAATTATCTTACAGTAGGGTAGGGCCATTTAGCATGTGATTGCCACCATGCTTTCAAAAGGGACGTGGTGTCCCCCGGGAGCTTCCCCGCTCGTCTCTTTCGTAGGATTTCTTCTCTTATGTCCACAATCTTCTCCTTGTAACCCTGACAAAGAGAGAGAGAAAGAAATCATGTAGAGTTACGTTGATCCAACATCTTTCACTTGTGCTGCTTGTTAATTATTATATCAATAGAAATGTTTTTTAACCGAAGTTTCAGAAATCATCTTTCAACGACTACATATATTTCATTTACATTAACGGTAAATGGGATACAAATTTTTAAGATTCATTATTTTCCCTTGCCACATTCATCAATTAGGTAATATCGATAATTAATACATCGATCCTTTAGTTTCCAAAAGATGTATGAAAAAAAAAATGATTTCAATTTTCAAACAAAACTACTGCTATATCATTAAGCACCATTAATTAAAGGTTTAATTGAACATTATTCATTCATATTTCATAATAACTAATTACCTGTTTTAGCTCATGCTTCAACTCATGCCTCACTCGCTCCATCAAAGATCTTTCACTTTCAGTGGGGACAAGAGGACCAAAACTAAGAGTATCAACACCATCAAGGCTTCCTTCGTATAAGTTGGCGTTGCTCTCCGCTTGGTCATCTTCATCGTCAGACATTGTTGCACCCGTTCCTTCACCAGGAGACACACCTGCTCATGCGTCATATATGTAGAGCTTCATTATATTCTTGATGATGAGTATAGTCACTAGTCTCATCTATTGCGTATGCCTACGCAGGCTATTTAATTTCTTTACTGAAAAACGATAAATTAAACACTAGTTCATCCGTCACTAATATAGTTCCAAAACATTTGTGATTAAAGGGATAAACATTGAAAGATTTTACAGCACTGCAAGCTTCATTGTTCCATGAGATGTTCAAATTAGCTAGTAGAGGCTACATTTGAGGAGGATATGGATCGGACAAAGTTATTACTCCCTCTGTTACTAAATATAAGTCAATTTGGACAAACTGATACATTGAAATATTAATATACGTGGTTATAATATATTTGGGTACGGAGGGGGTACTTATTAAGGGTCGTTAATCAAAGCTTGCAAAGGCATAAAGTAGTTTGACGTGTGTTATTTAAATGAATGTCATATATTCAAATTTTGTAAATAGAAAATTGAAAAGCTTGGAATGATTCTACTCTTTGTTTGAAAAATTGCATTTCAAGGGCAACTCTCAGTGATACGGTCCCAGTCCACAGTTCACAATTGAGTCCAAGCAAACAACAATTCGCCAGGTACACTTAGGGTTGGGGCGAAATTGGAATTAACACTTTGTTTATTGAGAGAGCCATATGTGGGATCTGTGGGGTGATTTACAACTAGGCCTGCTGTTATAGCGAAGAATATTTAAGTTGGCGATTTACAATTTGACAATTTCTCATCAAGACTTTGAAAAGTTGGAGAGAGTAGAGAAATTAAAGGTGGTGGGTCATCATGTTAACTAATTTGAGGAACTGAAGTAAGCATATAGAAAGAACAAAAAATAGTAAACTGATTTAACCTTGAATGTACTATATAATCATAAAATATCTCCAAGTCAAAAATTAGGTAAAGTGGTTGTGAGGATAATATTTTCAAATTAAAGGATTATCTGTATCAATAAAAGAATAAGGAGCACTTAGCTTGTTATGTATATTATAAACCGCAATGCTATATTGTTTACCAAAGTTTTACTCTTCAATATATATATATATATATATATATGAGAAACAATCCTAGTAAAACCGAAAAACTTAATTAGTAAAATATGAGGTTAACCTTTTTTTTTGGGTTTTTACGCATAATTTTCTTCCCAGGCTTTTGAAGTGCAGGAAAAATAAAAGCGAATTGAGATTAATTTTACAATTGAGTTTAATTTTCATGCATTATTATTATAAAATAATATTATCTTATCATTCAATCATATACTTCTATTTAAAACTTTAAAAAACATAAATGATAAATACTTATATGAGTGGCTGTCTATGTAAAAAAAAATCCCAGAGCATGTTGATTTATATTTGTCCTTTGGTAATTCATTCTTCAAAATCTCGTTAGCAAGATTTAACATTCTTCTAATTATTTTAAATAAGCATGTGGTGTTAGTTCTTACGATTTTGATGAAAATCAAATCACTCGTATTTAAATTTTGTCCCATCAATTACTTATAGTCACTTGGTTATGAAGATTCTAATACAATATAATCAAATCATATCTCCTAAAAGTTTAAAATAATGGTAAAGGCACATGAATGCAAATCTAACAAAATGATCATATTTCACTTGGCAATAATTGAATGGCAGGACAAAGAATAATACATAATTTGAGAGCAGATCATCTTCCCTAATTTATATGCATGGAAAAATATTTTGTTAAATGGAATCATGTTGAACTACTCTTGGTCATACTTGAAAAAATTAACCTCTTATGTATGAGATCATTCAGAAAACAAAAAAAAAAAGTAGATGATGTTTTGAACCTTGTCAAGACAATTTTTTGGTTTCCCGAAACATATCTACCGTTAGCAATAGTGACTAAGTATTTCGAGACATTGATCATGAGTTTTCCTAAAGAAGTAAATGTGTAGTCATGAGTCCTTTTTTTTACACAAATCAAACCCTAACTAGATTTTGAGGAACAGAACTTAACTAGCTAACAATGTGTGTTTTATTGTGCCTCAATCATTTTACAAGGAATAGTAAAGTAACAATGTGGCGGCATGAGATGAAGACCGTGGCACTAGTTTGAAGTCATTGTGTGGCAGGTTGCGCTCGCGAGTTGTGTTTGTTTGTTTGTTCTTTTTGTTTTTTTTTTTTTTTGGTTCTTTTTCAATCGTTGCTTTGTTCACAGTTTACTTTTTCTTAAAATAAAAATATAAAGGCCAGAAAAGGAATTATATTTCCCCTAAATAATAGAAAAAATTTTCCAAAAAAAATTTAAAAATCCCTTTGCTACCAAGCTCATCAGTAGTTGAGTGGACTGCATAGTCATGGACTCCACTGCCAAGGTCCTTCATGGACGAAGACCAATCTTTGAAGAACAAGTTCAGATCTAAGTCCTTTCTTGTGGGTGTGGTTGCTGTATCATTGTTAGCCATTACCACTATCACAAAAGATGATATTTCCAAATCACGGATCTCTATAAGAACATGGACTTAGAAGAAACAAAGGATTCACCACCACAAGCTAGCTGCGTGAGTGCAACACGGCTCAAAAAAGTACAAAAGTCAAAACCCAAGTAAAGAGCTGACAAGAGTGTCAATGCCGATGTCAAAGAAGCCCAACACTTTTTGACCCCTCCGCAAGCCCTACTAAATTGAAGAGAAACACAGAAAAGGAGAAGGATAATCTGCATTTCAAACCCACAGGACCTGCAATTGTTGACAAGAAAGTGGAGGGGGACAGCCATGGAAAAGGGTTGGGTCTGTGTTCTAATTTTGAAGGACGAAGTGACGAAATAGATATCTTAATTACTAATAGACATAAGGGACTGGGATTAATGCCAATTGATTTTTGTTGGTTCTAATCATCCTCCACCAAGGATTTCAACGTTTTAGTCAACAACTCCACTTATCAACGTTACCTCAAGCCAAGTCAGTAAGGAACTATTCCTTACTTTTGACCGCGGCACCGTGGAACCCACCTTTCTTTTTTATTTCTCATTTCTGTTCCCTCAATTTTTAGTCCTTCCTCTTTTGTTTAGGACCAATTCATCTGAGTGCTAATTAGAAAAACACATAAACATCTTGAAAGCGAAAGAAGCTAGATTGTTGTGATACTTATATTCAAATTACCGGTCAAGCTTTGTAGAGACTGCTCGAGATCCCAACAAGCCATCACTGCTTCCATTGCATGAACACGGACATGTTGTTGCAACTGTTCTTTGAAGGCACACAGCAGCAGGACATAATTCGTCTGCAAACAAACACAGGAACAAACGTTGAAAAGGAGCTTCATGATGATTACGAGGAACGTGTTTCTTCAGAAGCAGTCAAGACAATGAAAAATGAAAAGGATTAATTATAGGATTTATCCAGCAAAGGAAATAAATGAGGAAAGTTTATATTGAAAAGAAGAACATTTGTATTTTCAATTCTTTGGATCTACCATTAAGTTTGAAAATTTATCTTTTTAGTATCCTGGTTAACAAAATCCTTAATTATGACTAGGTATAGATAAAATCACAAACCGCAAGATGCCGAACTCCAATTAATGTCTTAAAAACATTACTAAAAAATACCAGTGATTAAATATTTAATTACTATGGCATTTATGTAATGGATATATGTCAAGTATCAATGAATGTTGGAAATGATAAACTTAGGTTGATTTGTGCATTTAATTGATTCGCCGATGCCATACACTACGGGACAAATTATACTATATCAGGTTTGTACGTACAGAATCACCAAGGTCCCATACCCTCTCATTATTGTACTGTGGACAAAGCCAGAAACGTCCGTTCATGAGGGAGAAAGAAAAAAAAAGGTGGGAGAGAACTTGGTGAGAGCTTAAAGTTTGGAATATGTGATTTCAGAACATATTCTATAAGAATTCAAGAACTAAGCCATCAAAGTCTCTGAAAAAGGAGAAAAAAGAAGTTAACCATCGAACAAGTGGGAAATGAAGACCATGTCAACATTTAACAGAAAAGATTCCATAAAGCACTCCTAAAAGGCTGCAGCATTATTAATGAATGGAGAAGCAGCGCAGCACCATGAGAGAGAAGAACCCTCAACCTCCTAAGGACAAACCAGATTCATCACCCTCCTTTACAAGTATGCCTCGTACGTACTAAAAAAAAAAAAAAAAACTTCTTTTGTCTTTTAAATTTGTGAATTATATGTGTCCACAATCATCTATTTTGTGCTAGCTCATGGAAAAGAAGGTCTAAGATTGGTTGAAAAAAAAAAGGGAGAAAGAAAAATAAAGAAACACACAAAGGGTTTGACATTGTTTATAATCATTTATGATTTAACACGCACCCCATGTATGACTTTAAGAAAACAACATCTGTCAATATTGCATAATGGACTTTGGAAAAATGCCCAAAACCAAGCATGGAAGATTAATTACCAGCAAAGTTATATGTTAGCTAAAAAGAAACAAACAAATTTTGACAACTAGAAACCAAAGAAATTAAACAAAGCCTTAAAATCAAGATTCTTTTCAAACCCGTACTCTGAGCTAGGAAGTGAATTAAACTATACAAATACTACATAGGACTGAATAATAAAGTACAAAGAAGGGGTTATGAAGAATATGTACAAACCATGAAGTGATCAAGCTCCTTCTCATCCACCACACCATTATTCCCAAGTCCAGAGTACTTGTCCACCACGCGCTGCGACTGCTGCAACTGAGCATCGATCCTAGGAAGCTGGTCAACCGGCGTGGCAATCCTGAGGCACGAAACATGTGCCGACAAGAGCTGCTCGTAAAGGGGGTGTCCCAAAATATCGGCCTTGTACTCCCTCAAATCATCGGATTCGATATTACCATTCCGATCCATGGTCTTGTCGGTGGTGTCCGGTTGCAGCTGGTGCAGGAAATTCTGCTGCCGAAGGTTGTGGTGGTGAGTAGTGGCTGTTGCGGCGGCGGCGTTAACGTTGTTGTTGAGCCATGTCGGGGGCACTCTCTGCTGCATGTCCCTAGTACTATCTGACAGCTGTTGCTCCTCATTGAAACGCTGGAAAGCTATCTCGTGTTGGAGATGCTCGTGAAAAGCCATTTTTTCCTCAATTATTAAACCCTATTATTTTTTTTTCTTCTCAATAATATCTAGTTCCTTGACTTCCTTCCTCACTGCATGTTTATTGGAATTTGTGTGCTTTTAACTGAGATCCAAACACGGCATAGAAAAACACGTTTGGAGGGTTTGAGTCACGGAAGAGAAGAGGGAGGAGAAGTGAAAGTGGTGGTTGTTGTTGTTGGCTTATGCTCCCGCTTGGTGAGAGGAGGGAGGATAGAAGGAAGAGCCGAAGGGAAGGAAGATGTTTGGAAAAGCACATTTTAAGGAAAGACTTTTGAGAAGGGTTGACACAGAGATCGAGAGGTGGGAAAAAAAGGATCCAACGGTGGGATTGGTGATAACGTGGTATGGTTTGTGGTGTGAGCTCATTGGAGAGTTCATTTCATATGATTAAGACAAATATCAATCGATATATAATTAAATTAATGATGTGGGAGAGGCAGCTACGTGACATTATTATTTAATTATTGTACGTGCATATAAATAATATTCAGCCTTTTTGTTATTTAATACATTTGTGTCAATTTGGATACTCTACTTGTTACTTAAATTAAGATATCGTTTCAAAAAGGTTAAGGAATAAAACAGTATTACGTTGACGTGTTCTTTAATCTTTTGAGGTTCGGGGAAGAAAAGGGAAGTGGGGGAAAGATCACGAGGACTACTTTTTTATATTATTATTATTATTTTCTCCTTGCGCGTACAAACAGAAACGGGTAATTATGGGTAATCTTTTTGGTATGAAAATGGGTAATTATAGGTGAGGCTAAGTGCATCGTAGGGATTGGCCCGAGAATGGCAAGTTAGGACCAGCAAGGACCCTCTTTTGGTGTTGCTTGCAGATATTTACTTTACCAGTTAGTGCTAGCGAGAAAACCTTTATGCATCGAAGTGACAAGTTACTTTCCTAGTTCAAATCCATACCTCATCATCTCTTCAATCGAAAAATACAGAGCGGCAGGCATCGTTTTCGTTTTCATACAGTTTCTTTTATGGTACAACAACTTCATAAAAAAATAATAAAAAAAGTTATTATATGAGATGCTGAACCAATACATATCTTTTTTACTATGGGGCCGGCATACTAGCAAGTGGATTATAAAATATGAGTTGAAATGATTTCTCAAAATACAAATAAGATGGCCCCATATCTCAAGTTGATAATCGAACTCTTGACTCTTGGTTAAAGAATAAGAGAATTTGCTTGACTTTTCAAATAATATATATAAGACTTAATCACCTTTATGTATATAATAATGTATGATTAAATGACTGTATAAACAAATTTTACACCATCACTATGTTAATGAATAAAAATTAAACTCTTAATAATAAATATATACTTTTTTATTATTTTATTAAAAAAAATATTATTTATATTCAAATAATATGAGACAATATAATGACTCACATTCTATTCACTATTATATAAGGTATGGATCCATATTTCATTTAATAATAAATAAATTATAGGTTATTTTGCTGTTCTGTGCACAATACATATAAATAGTACAACCCTTAAATAAATACTATAATGTTTTTTTGGGTTTGACAAACATAGCGT
>JAVHNL010000031.1:0-107000 GCA_031216105.1 Dalbergia cultrata | reverse complement strand
ATCATAACCTTACTGTAAAATGAGTTACTAGGTCCAGCAAAATGATTTAATGGGTTAGTCTAACAAGTTATTAGATGATATATTGACATTATGTCACGACCCGATTTGGATCGTGATCGACACATAAGGAATCTCATCCCCATGTAAGCCTCGTGATCATTACGTCGCACTACATACATATTTATTTATAAAATCTATTTTAAACTATAATTCAAATCTCATATTAAACTCATAATAAACCTAAATAACCTTGTTCCCATAAATAAAATCTGAAACTGTAGCAATGAGATATGATTCAAATTGAGTTACTCGTTTACAAAAGATTCACTAAAGCTATTTTAATTGTTAAATACAAAAAGAATCGTAAGAAACGAAATGCAAAATATGAATTGTGAGGTTCGAGACCCTGCCCACACAATCAATGGAGCACTCCCTATTAAAAGTTATAACACTTCACGACAACGTCAAGCTCATTTATGTTGGAAGTAACTACTGTTGAGGGGGTGGAGGTGGAGGATCCAAAGCAACACATGTATTTGTGAGGAAAAAAGAAAAGAGGGGTGAGTTTTATCACAAACTCAATGAGTGGATCCTCACCTACAACCATACATGGGACGCGAAGGAAATACATGAATGATAATGCCAAACTCATAAACCATTTCCATATTAATTGTATAATAGCTATGAAATCATAAGTTCGAGGTAAACATAAATTCATCTTTATTTTATTAAGAATTACTAAAAGAATAGACTATCCATAAACTGAATGGTTGGTGCTCAGTCTCTCGCAAATAAAAGCCCTTAACTAAGATCTTAACTGGCCCTTGTGAATTGCATCCCTCATGAATTGATCTAACATGTGGATAAACACTCCTTGCGAGCTTTAGTATACCAAGGTTAACGGAATAACTGTCGTTGCTCTATTCCTCTCAGTAATTTGCTATTCTAATTCCATACTTAGTCATAAAAAAGGGGGAGTTCTATCAATTCTAGGGCCAACATAACTCAATTTCCATAATAAACATATCATAAATAATTCAAATCCATAAATTAAACCATAAAACTTTTATAGAGCAAATATGGTCCCGTCTAAAATCAAAATTTTCATATCAGTTCGAATGGAGCATTTCTAAGTAAATCACATTTTATGTATAAAAACCATATCATGTCAGAATCCATTTTCAGTTTTCTAAATATTCCATAATGCTAGAAAATAATATAATGACCAAACTAAGGTCATATGATTAAACCCACTCTCCTGGAGGGGTGGAAGGTGAAGGATCAACACCGTGGGAGCTCCAGGAAGGAGGAATGGCGCCAAAGTCTACCATATGAACCATAAAACTTATCAATGATCTATGGGTACTCCTAGATTATCCTAAAACAACTTTAATAATAATAGGAGAGCACCCCCTACTTGACAACTGTCACGACCTAACTTGGGAACGTGATCAGCACGTGAGGAATCTCATCCCTACGTTAGCCTCGTGACCTTTGAATATCTCTATACGCATATTTTAATAATAAAATTCATTTATAAAACATTGTTTTATCTCTAATAAATCTTTATCTGTTTGAAAACATAATCATCCTCAATAAACTCTAAATCATAAATAATTTCATAATCAAATTCTAGAATCTATAATCATAACACTATATATGAGTTTCTCTTTATACCAAATGAGCCATGAAAACTATAATTATGTAAAATACAAAATATTATGAATCATGGTGCAAAATGCAAAATAATGCTTCTATGGTTCGGGACCGTGCCTGCAATGTATATTGGAGCACTCTATCACTATACAAACTTAAAAAAAAGTAAGTCACTTTAAGGTGAAGCTCACCAACTGGAATATCTCTACTGCGGGGAGGAGGAGGAAGAGAGGAACCCGTAGCAACTACTGCACCTGTAATGGAAGAAAAGAGAGGGGTAAATTTTATCTAAAACTCAGTGAGTAAATTCTCACCTGTAAGCCCTTTTATGGGACAACAACCAAGATGTGTAAAAATCATAATAATACTAACAACAATAAATAAATAAATCTAAAACTATCTTTACCAATCCCATATATAAACATGTAAAACAAAGCTCTAAACTCCTCTGAATTATAGTCAATAATACTCTGAACTTGATAAACATACATAAGAATAATAATAACTTTGTAAATATCTCTATTCTTTATGGGCACCTCACTAGGTCCCGATTTACTGTGTTTTTTAGAAGCTTTGCCTCCATGGCCGTGAACGGGATTTGCCTTCATGACTGTTAGATAGGGTCACCTCCATGGTTGATTATTACTATTGTCTCAATGGCTGTTTAATGCTATTGTCTCCATGGCCATTAATAAGTCTCATCACACATAACTTAGCAGAAATAAATAAAGTCAACAATATTGAGATTTTATGTTTCTTAGTTTCATTAAAACTCTTAAAAACTTTTACTTAAGAGCTTTGGATTCTTATAACTCTAACAGTCTGACCTTAGCATAAATGTGGCCATGAAATCGTGTCCAAGGGATCACCCATTTGTAGGTGTTAGGACTTTCAAGGCCCACAGAATATGTAGCCGCCAACTGCTAGGAAACATAGGAAACTCTGTGCTCTAAATCATTTTGACTAAATTTCTAATTCGAATCTCAAACTAGCATATTTTCATAACTAGAAAATTCTAACATCGTACTTGAACACCAATAGGGTTCTAAATCATAAAAACTCTGAAATCATAATCACCTGCGCTTTCAAAAGTTGAAACATACTTTACTCTCTTTCTCTCTATATATATTCTCTTCTCTAGTCTAATATAATCCTATTCATAATCTAACTCTTTATTAAAAGTCATTTTAGCAACAAATGGTCATATGTGTCTCTTAAAACATATAGTTCATGTTTCTTTGAAAATCAAAATCTCATAACTTAACAAAATTAATAATAATTTATAATCTCTTTAGAATTGTCTCTAAAATCATACAATAATGCTACAATGTGAAGAAAATAGCTCTAATGACAAAATAAAGGCCACAGGATAGAACTCATTCAGTTGGAGTGCTGGAACGTGAGGGAACAACTCCAATATAGCTTTGGAAAGGAGGGATGAAACCAATGTCTATCATTTCAACTATTAAAATCAAGATCAAACTCTAATAATATCTATATAGCTCTAAAACAACCCTAACAGAGGAGCACCCCTACTTGACAATAATGGAGAACAATAACCTCTCAAACCTAAGAACATGGAATGAAGAGGAAGGGGATGATAAAACCCCATAAAATCTTATCTTTAATCTCTTGGAAGAATAAGGATTAGGGTTAGATTTAATAGAAGAGAGTGGAAAGGATTTGGAGATGAGAGATTTCAATTTTGGGTTGAAAAATCCCTAGTTTGGGGTATATAAAGGGTGAAGGGGTTCATTTAAGTGAAACTGCACTGTCTGGCATTGTTTCTGTCCCACTAACATCGCTATAACGGTCTCGCCGCTTCCCGTGTCCCCTGCTGATACGCTTATGACTACTAGAGCGGTTTTTAAGCCCCAAAACCGTCCTGCCTTACAAACTATGACCGCTATAGCGGTCCTGGACCACTATAGCATTGACAATAAAGGTCTGGTTCAACACCTTTGGGTCATCTGGCATTTGGTTTGTCTCCTTACTCTTTTATAGTGCTCACTTATTTTACTGTCACGACCTGACTTGGGAACGTGACCGGCACGTGAGGAATCTTATCCCTACGTAAGCCTACTGGGTGACGTATCTCTCTAGATGCATAAAGTAGTATAATATCACACTTAAAATACAATTTTTCTTATTTTTTTTTTCCAAATCCTCATTATTTTCTCTAATTAAAACATAATATTTAAATCCATAAAAACTGAAGTATTAACATATATAAATCCAAAACATTTTTGTCATGCTCGAAAATCTAGTTAAGACTTGCAGATTGAATCATAAATTCATTATCACTAGCTTCTCACATAAATCTCTAAGCATAGTCTACATTTCAAAATACATTCCTGAACTCTGAAACATATAGAGAAATACATAATATTTGAAGATAACTATAACATCTCAAATACATGCGTGGCTCGGATCCTACTTGCAAAACTATTGGAGCCCTTTTAAAACTAACAAAATCCTAAACTAAGTCTTACAACAATGTAAAGCTCACCAAGGGATAACTATGGCTACTGGATCAGTGATTGGATGACATCCGTATCTGTAACTATGAGAGGAAAGAAGAAGGGTAAGTCAACGGATTTAGTGAATGAGCTTTCACCCATTACCCACATAAGACAACCAAGGAATATAATACAATATACATGCAACAATCATAAACCATTTGATATTCATATCCATAGCTATATAGAAAAGATATCTCTATATCTATAAATTCATAGAAAAAGCATCTCTGATTGCTTACTCTAACAAGAATAATTTTCTATGCATATACATAATAGCTCTTAAATCAATTATTCTCTAAAATCATAAATAATCTTGAAAACATACATAACGGTATTCTAAAAGAAAAATGAGATTGTCCTTTATGCTCCACTAGTGCTAGACACGGGCCTCATCACACTGAATACGTCTACTATTCTCTACTCTATAAAATTATCCTTTGGACAACTTGGTACCAAGGTTAATGATTATTTTTCACAGCTGTTAACTCACTGTTTATTTCTCTATAGCTACCGTCTAGTCTCTAAATCATAAAAACTAATTATTTCTCTAAATCTCTGTTTTGGCTCTTCTTTGGGGTTTAAAACTCAATATAATTATTCTACTCTTAAAATCATAAAATATTTGGCTACATATGAAATAATTTAAATATGAGGGGTGGGTGCTCAGTCCTTGGCAAACAAGAGCCTCTAAATTCTTAGTACTCTGGGAGTTTTGGACTCATACAACTCTAATAATATGACTTTAGCATAACTGTGACGGTGAAAATTGAGCCCAATGGATCATCGCTTGTAGGCCTTCTGATTTCAAGGCTACAAAATATGTATCTGGTAATTACTATGAATAATCTTTGAATTAGTACCTCTTAGTCTTTATGCAGATTTTCTCGTTAGAGTGAAAATGACCAAAATGCCCTGAGGTCATTTTCATCTGCACTCGAGGAAAGCCGGTTCGGCAGTACTCGAAGGGCAAACTCAATGTTGAAAGGGGATTAGATGACCTGTGTACCTTCCCGGGATCAAAAATCTTGTTTTTTGAGTTTTCGGGTCAAAATGACCAAAACGCCCTACGGTGTTTTACCCGTTTGCAAGTGCCAGATGAACCCGAAACTTCTCCAGATGGTTTTAAAAGGCATTTTTATGTATTCTATGACCTCAGTTTTAATAATAGAGGTCCAGGGCGAAATTAGTACAAAATTACGGTTTTGCCCCTAATTTCGTGTTTCTACGCTTAATCGCGTGGTTAAGCAAACCTAAGCAATATTAGGCTCTAATCGAAGGTTAATTAATTTTCATAATTAATCTTGAGTCAAAATAATTTATTGAAGTTGATTAGAACCTAAAAGTGCTTAATTACAACTTAAAATCATATTTTAATTTCAAGACTCCTAGTCATGGAATCTTGAATAGTGTTTTCTCTTTCCAATTCCTTAAATCATGGAATTGTGTTACACATTGTTTATTCATAAATGAGTTTTTAATTCTCTAATGATGTATGAGCACTTCTAACCTTGTCATAAAATCCTAAATACTCATACTTAGTTACCTAAAACTCAAGCTTAATTACTCCTAACCTTGTACCTAAGCTAACCTACACCTAAACCCACCATTAGCACCCAATTACATGATCAAACCTCACCTCCTCTCTGCTGCCTAAGGCCTGGCCGAAGCTGTCCTCCTCCCATATGCATCACATGTTTAATTTTCTAACACTCCAAGGCCATACCTCAAGTCACATACACTATACTTTGTTATAACTTTCAATCAAGCTTGATTTTCCAAGTAAATAACTAATTAAAATAGCCCATTTTCTCCATTTATTTGTGGCTGGAAAAGTTCCAGCCATGCATTGTTTCTAGAAGCTTAATTTCATTAAAAATTGATAGGAAATTAACTCACATCAAGCCATACTTTGTAGCATAGCTTCCATACTTCAAACCATGCTTGAATGACCTTGTGTAAGAGATATTTTTCTCTCCCTTTTCCCCCTCAATGCTACGGCCAAGGCTTCCTCTTGGAAGGCCTCATTGTTTTATTTTTCTATAAATAGGATGCTTGTGATAGCTTAGTTGCACTTTGAAGCATTTACTAAGTTTAGAATTCTAGAGTTGTCTTGCTAGTTCTTTCTTCTTCTCTCAAGTTTCAAGAGAGTTCTTCCTTTCTTTTTGTAACGTCCCGATTTTTCTGTTAGAGTGAAAATGACCAAAATGCCCCTGAGGTCATTTTTAGCCCAGAATTCGAGGAAAGCCGGTTCGATAGTACTCGAAGGGCAAACTCAATGTTGGAAGGGGATTAGATAACTTGCGTACCTTCCCGGGATCGAAAATCTCATTTTTCGAGTTTTCGGGTCAAAATGATCAAAACGCCCCTGCGGTGTTTCACTCGTTTGCAAGTGCCGGATGAACCCGAAACTTCTCCAGATGATTTTAAAAGGCATTTTTATGTATTCTATGACCTCAGTTTTAATTTTAGAAGTCCCGGGCAAAATTAGTGCAAAATTACGGTTTTGCCCTTAGTTTCGTGTTTTTACACTTAATCGCGTAATTAAGAAAATCTAAGCAATATTAGGCTCTAATCGAAGGTTAATTAATTTTCTTAATTAATCTTGAGTCAAAATAATTTATTAAAGTTGATTAAAACCACAAAGTGCTTAATTACAACCTAAAATCATATTTTAATTTCAAGACACCTAGTCATAGAATCTTGAATAGTGTTTTCTTTTTCCAATTCCTTAAATCATGGAATTGTGTTACATATTGTTTATTCACAAATGAGTTTTAAATTCTTTAATGATGTATGAGCACTCCTAAACTTGTCATAAACTCCCTAAATCACATTCTTAGTTACCTAAACATAAGCTTAATCATTCCTAAACATGGTTACTTATGCAATAATATATATGTAATTAGATATTAGGGCCGAAATATGAACCCAAGAAAAACACATATTGTTAGACCTTTGTTGAGACAACAATGGGCAAGTCTTTGAGCTCTAGATTCATTTAGGTGATGACATAAAAATAAATATGATCATGCACTTATTTTAGGTTCCATTTAGAAAGTAAAGTGATAGCACAAAGTAAACATGAATGCAACATATTATTATCTTGGTGTTAAGTGAGAACTTGAAATATAAACATGATAGTGCATAGCTTGAAATATAAACATGATAATGCAAGTTCATTCATTATCTTGGTATTTAGTGATAGCAAGGAAATAAACATGATATGCAAAACATAAAGTAAACATGATGCAAGGTTCATTTTATGATTAACTAGAGCTCATTCAAGACTTTAACAAGATAACAACCCAATACAATATCTCAAAGATCTCAACACAAAAATCGAAAGTCATATAAAAGAGAAAGAAAGTGAAACTACATCAAGTTCTTTATTAAATACCCAAAACCCCTATCTAGAGAAAAATCTCTAGAACGTGCCGGCCAACTTTAAGGTTGACAAAGGTAGGCTTGGGCTTTTAGAAATCCTTGGATTAATTTTCTTAAGTTGAAAAACCATGTGAGATAGATATCATATAGATGAAGTCATAAGAAAAGGAAAACTCAAGCTTTAGAGGTTCCTTTGAGATGAACACAATGTCATCATCTAGAAACTCTCATCATCAAGCTATCATGCTCAAAATCAAGGCCTCATGGCCGAAAATGACAAGAAGAGAAAACAAAGGAACGTTCAAAAAGAATCCAAGAGGAAACTAGAGAAAAACACTTTCTTGAGCAAAACAAAGTTTGAAAACAAATCCCTACCTTGTGATGAAGGTAAAAGCTTGGACTTGAAGATGGAAATGAGATGAGCAACACCTCCTAGGATGGTGGTGATGATTCGGCCTTGATGAAAGAAAAAGGAAGGAAATGTGTTTCAAGTGAAGTTGTGTTTGAGGTGTGGTGTTTGAGAGGTTTGATAATGGTTCAAGGCCTTGGGGTGGTGTTTGATGGTTGAGAGGTGATGATGAGATGAAGAGATGAAGAAGATAAAGATGAAAAGAAAGGAAGAACACTTCTTGAAATTTTGAGAGAAAAAGAAAGACTAGCAAGACAACTCTAAAACTCTAAACTTAGCAAATGCTCCAAGGTGCAACAAGGCTATCACAAGAATCCTATTTATAGAAAAACAAAACCATGGAGCTCATCAAAGGGAGGGTGCTGGCCGTGTGGTTTGAGGGAGGAAGGAAGAGAAAATATCTCTTACACAAGGTCATTCAAGCATGGTTTGAAGTATGGAAGCTATGCTACAAAGTATGGCTTGATGTGAGTTAATTTCCTATCAAATTTTTATGAAATTAGGCTTCTAGAAACTTGTCATGGCTGGAACTTTTCCAGCCACAAATAAATGGGGAAAATGAGTTGTTTTAATTATTTATTCATGTGGAAATTCAAGCTTGATTGAAAGTTATGACAAGGTATAGTGTATGTGACTTGAGGTATGGCCTTGGAGTGTTGAAAAATTGAACATGTGATGCACAATGGGGGAGGAAGCTCACGGCCAGGTCTGGTACAGCAAGGAGGAGGTGAGTTTTGACCATTTAATTGTGTGTTAATGGTAGGTTTAGATGTGTATTAGCTTAGGTACAAGGTTAGGAATGATTAAGCTTAAGTTTAGGTAACTAAGAATGTGATTTAGGGAGTTTATGACAAGTTTAGGAGTGCTCATACATCATTAGACAATTTTAAACTCATTTATGAATAAACAATGTGTAACACAATTCCATGATTTAAGGAATTGGAAAGAGAAAATACTATTCAAGATTCTATGACTAGGTGTCTTGAAATTAAAATATGATTTTAGGTTGTAATTAAGTACTTTTTGGTTCTAATCAACTTTAATAAATTATTTTGACTCAAGATTAATTAAGGAAATTTATTAACCTTCGATTAGAGCCTAATATTGCTTAGGTTTTCTTAATCACGCGATTAAGCGTAAAAATACGAAACTAGGGGCAAAATCGTAATTTTGCCCTAATTTTGCCCGGGACTTCTAAAATTAAAACTGAGGTCATAGAATACATAAAAACGCCTTTTAAAACCATCTGGAGAAGTTTCGGGTTCATCCGGCACTTGCAAACGGGTAAAACACCGCAGGGGCGTGTTGGTCATTTTGACTCAAAACTTCAAAACGAGATTTTCGATCCCGGGAAGGTACACAAGTTATCTAATCCCCTTCCAACATTGAGTTTACCCTTCGAGTACTGTCGAACTGGCTTTCCTCGAATTTCGGGCTGAAAATGACCTCAGGGGCATTTTGGTCATTTTCACTCTGACAGAAAAATCGAGGCGTTACACTTCGCACATCCAGTCCCGAGTTACCGTTTTACCTCGACTGCTCCTTACCATCATAACGGGATTTTTGAGCGAGCTAGACCACGCGATGAGCAGATTCTCCGCATGGAGCCCGAGACATCAACAAGACGCTGACTACCCAGAGTATGTGCCTCGTACCCAAAGACTGGGAGACGGACCCATCCGAGGACCCGCCATCACACATGTACAGTTGGAGCTCCAGTCCGCTCCTCCACCAATGAGGGCTGGGAGTGAGGAGACGGTGGTCCAGCCGAGGTTGGCTCGTCGGCCATCTATGCACCCTCGCCGTGGTGGACATGCCCCGATGATGCGCTCGACCACTCCCGCCGAGATTCGTCAGTGGATCGACTCGACCCTGCAGTACTCAGACCAGTAGGAGTAGACATAGGAGGGGTAGCTGTTAGTGCACACACGCCACATAGTTGAGGACAAACCTTCTTTTGTATATGAGGTTGTCTACTCTAGGTGCACATGGGTATGGGTGTTGTTTCTCTTGTATTTGCTTTTTATGATTTTCGTGTATTCGTTCTTCAGTTGTATTCTGTTCCCTGATGTATCAAATAGTCCTACCCTTTGGGTAGGCACATTATATATATATATATCTATGTTCAGTTGATGTTCCCATGATATGATGTGTTTCTTTATGCTTGCTTATATGTTTTGTTATGCTTCCTCTTAAAGATTCGTGCGTGGCTCTCACTTTGATTTTAATTCCAAAAAGAAAAATTTTACCCATATTTTCGCTAAGTATTTTCTAAGTAAAAGATGAGACTAAGAGGTAATATTCTAAAGATTAACCTGAGTACATACTAGTAGTCTTGGGTTAAGATTTAGGGTGTTACAGGACCAATCTCTATAGCCCAGTATAAGATGTCACCTTTGGAGCTAGCAGAGCTAAAAACCCAGTTGGAGGAGCTGTTGGAAAAGAGTTTTATAAGGCCGAGTGCTTCACCTTGGGGCGCTTCGGTCTTATTTGTGAAAAAGAAAGACGGAAGTATGAGGATGTGTATAGACTATAGACAGTTAAACCAAGTAACCATAAAGAACAAGTACCCGTTACCTAGGATTGATGATCTTATGGACCAATTGAAGGGAGCCATAGTATTTTCTAAGATTGATTTAAGGTCCGGTTACCATCAGATTAGGGTTAGAGATTCGGATATTCCTAAAACCGCCTTTCAAACTCAGTATGGACACTTTGAGTTCAATGTGATGTCGTTTGGTTTGACAAATGCTCCCGCAGTTTTTATGGATTACATGAATAGGATCTTTAGACCCTATTTAGATCAATTCGTGGTTGTGTTCATAGATGATATTCTCATCTATTCGAAGACCCACGAGGAGCATGAGCGTCATTTGAGGTTGGTTTTAGAGGTGCTAAAGGAGAAGAAGTTGTATGCAAAGCTTTCTAAGTGTGAATTTTGGTTAGAGGAGGTAAAGTTTTTAGGACATGTTGTGTCAAAGGGTGGCATAGCTGTCGACCCAAGTAAGATAGAAGCTATGATGAATTGGGATAGACCAACCTCTGTAACTGAGATTAGAAGCTTTTTGGGTTTAGCTGGATATTACCGTAGGTTTATCAAAGGATTTTCCCAGTTAGCCCTACCCTTAACCAAGCTCACTAGGAAGAATGCCTCGTTTGAGTGGAGCCTCGAATGTGAAAAGAGTTTCCTAGAGCTTAAGGAAAAGCTCACCTCAACCCCAGTTTTAGTTTTACCTGACCCCAATGTACCCTTCGAGGTATATTGCGATGCCTCTGGCAAGGGTTTAGGTTGTGTGTTGATGCAAAACAGGCAAGTGGTAGCCTATGCGTCCAGACAACTCAAACCTCATGAGGTAACCTACCCCACCCATGACCTAGAACTAGCAGCCATCGTGTTCACTCTAAAGATGTGGAGACACCATTTGTATGGTGTAAGGTTTGAAGTTTTTTCCAATCATAAGAGTCTCAAGCATCTCTTTGATCAAAAGGAGTTGAATATGAGGCAAAGAAGATGGATGGAATTCCTCAAGGACTACGATTTTGGCTTAAGTTACCACCTCGGCAAGGCTAATGTAGTAGCCGACGCCTTGAGCCGAAACTCATTACGTCTGTCAAGTATGATGGTTAATGAAGTTGGGTTAATAGAACAGTTTAGGGATATGAATCTTGGGATGTCTATAACGGAGAATGGCATCGTGATGAGTCATCTCACGGTGACCAGTGGGTTTAAGCAACGGATTATGCTTGCCCAAAGAGAAAATGAGGACTTTATGGAGACAATCGAGGCAGTTAAGGCCGAAAAGTTGAAAGGTTTTGTACGAGGCCCCAACTGGTTGTGGAGGTTCGAGGGGCGAATCTGCGTGCCACAAGATGGCGACCTCCGAGAGAAGATCTTAGAGGAGGCTCACAAGAGCCATTTTGCCATCCATCCTGGTACTACCAAGATGTATCAGGACTTGAAGAGGATGTTTTGGTGGCCCGGATTAAAGAAGGATGTGGTCGCCTGGGTGAGTAAGTGTTTGATCTGTCAAAAGGTTAAGATCGAACACCAAAAACCTTCTGGCATGTTGCAACCCCTGTCAATCCTTGAGTGGAAGTGGGAAAGTATATCAATGGATTTCGTGACAGGATTGCCAAGGATCCAAGCTGGCCACGATGCCGTATGGGTAATCGTGGATCGACTGACTAAGTCGGCTCACTTTCTACCTATTCGAGTCACATACTCGTTGGATAAGTTGGCCCAGCTTTACATCCAAGAAATAGGAAGGTTGCATGGAGTACCATCGACGACAATCTCGGATCGAGATCCACGGTTTACGTCACGTTTTTGGGGAGCCTTTGAAAAGGCGTTTGGTTCAAAGTTGTGCTTGAGCACTGCTTACCACCCACAAACGGATGGTCAGTCCGAGAGGACAATCCAAACCTTGGAAGATATGCTGAGAGCCTGTGTCTTAGACTAGAAAGGAAGTTGGGATAAGTACATGCCTTTGATCGAGTTCGCGTATAACAACAGTTATTACGCGAGCATCGGTATGGCACAGTACGAGGCGTTATATGGATGGAAGTGCCAATCACCTTTGTGTTGGTACGAGCCCGGAGAACAAAGTGCCTAGGACCTGATGTAGTGAGGGAAACGATGGAGCAGATCAAGAAAATCAAGGATAGAATCTTAACCGCTCAAAGTCGACAGAAAAGCTACTCGGACAAAAGGCGTAAGCCCTTGGAGTTCCAAGAAGGAGAACATGTATTTCTAAGAATCATCCCCACTACAGGAATAGGGAGAGCCATGGAAGTTAAAAAGTTGAGTCCCCGATTTCTCGGTCCTTTTGAAATCCTTCAGAGAATCGGATCTGTAGCTTACAAAATAGCCTTACAACCCAATCTGTCAAACCTTCATGATGTCTTTCACGCCTCCCAGTTACGTAAATATGAGTCCGACCCTAGCCATGTCCTAGAACCAGAGCATGTACAGTTGAGGGAGGACCTCACTTTCAATGTACCGCCTACGAGAATAGTGGATCACGAGTCAAGTTAAGGAACAAGTCTGTTCCTTTGGTGAAAGTGGCGTGGGGACGAGACAAGTCGGAAGAATACACGTGGGAACTGGAATTAGAGAAGAAGTCCAAATATCCAGAGCTTTTCTAAGGTACGAATTTGGCGAAATTCTTTTTAAGGAGGGGAGTAATGTAACACCCCGATTTTTCTGTTAGAGTGAAAATGACCAAAATGCCCCTGATGTCATTTTCATTCTAATTTGAGGAAAGCCGGATCGATAGTACTCAAGGGCAAACTCAATGTTGGAAGAGGGATTAGATAACTTGTGTACTTTTCCCAGGGATCGAAAATCTCGTTTTTAGAGTTTTCGGTCAAAATGACCAAAATGCCCCTCAAGCGGTGTTTTACCCGTTTGCAAGTGCTTAGGATGAACCAGAAACTTCTCGGATGGTTTTAAAAGGCATTTTTATGTATTCTATGACCTCAATTTTAATTTTAGAAGTCCCGGGCAAAATTAGTGCAAAATTACGGTGTTACCGCTAGTTTCGTGTTTTTACGCTTAATCGCGTGATTAAGCAAACCTAAGCAATATTAGGCTCTAATCGAAGGTTAATTAATTTCCTTAATTAATCTTGAGTCAAAATAATTTATTAAAGTTGATTAAAACCAAAAAGTGCTTAATTACAACCTAAAATCATATTTTAATTTCAAGACACCTAGTCATAGAATCTTAAATAGTGTTTTCTCTTTCCAATTCCTTAAATCATGGAATTGTGTTACACATTGTTTATTCACAAATGAGTTTTAAATTCTTTAATAATGTATGAGCACTCCTAAACTTGTCATAAACTCCCTAAATCACATTCTTAGTTACCTAAACTTAAGCTTAATCATTCCTAACCTTGTACCTAAGCTAATACACATCTAAACCTACCATTAACACACAATTAAATGGTCAAAACTCACCCCCAGTCTGCTGTCCAGCCCTGGCCGAAGCTGTCCCTCTCCATTATGCATCACATGTTCAATTTTTCAACACTCCAAGGCCATACCTCAAGTCACATACACTATACCTTGTCATAACTTTCAATCAAGCTTGATTTTCCAAGTAAATAACTAATTAAAATAGCTCATTTCCTCCATTTATTTGTGGCTGGAAAAGTTCCAGCCATGCATTGTTTCTAGAAGCCTAATTTCATAAAAATTTGATAGGAAATTAACTAATATCAAGCCATACTTTGTAGCATAGCTTCCATACTTCAAACCATGCTTGAATGACCTTGTGTAAGAGATATTTTCCTCTCCCTTTTCCCTACAATACCACACGGCCACTCCCTCCCTTTGGTGAGCTCCATGGCTTTATTTTTCTATAAATAGGATGCTTGTGATAGCCTTGTTGCACCTTGAAGCATTTGCTAAGTTTAGAGTTTTAGAGTTGTCTTGCTAAGTTTCTCTTTTCTCTCAAAGTTTCAAGAGTGTTCTTCCTTTCTTTTCATCTTCATCTTCTTCATCTCTTCATCTCATCATCATCTCTCAACCATCAAACACCACCCCAAAGCCTTGAACCATCATCAAACCTCTCAAACACCACACCTCAAACACAACTTCACCCAAAACACATTTCCTTTCTTTTCCTTCCTCTTTGGCCGAATCATCGCCACCATCCTAGGAGGTGTTGCTCATATCATTTCCATCTTCAAGTCCAAGCTTTTACCTTCATCACAAGGTAGGGATTTGTTTTCAAACTTTGTTTTGCTCAAGAAAGTGTTTTTCTCTAGTTTCCTCTTGGATTCTTTTTGAACTTTCCTTTGTTTTTCCTTTTCTTTTCATTTCGGCCTTTAGGCCCTATTATGAGCATGATAGCTTGATGATGAGAGTTTCTAGATGATGACATTGTGTTCATCTCAAAGAAACCTCTAAAGTTGGCCGGCACGTTCTAGAGATTTTTCTCTAGATAGGGGTTTTGGGTATTTAATAAAGAACTTGATGTAGTTTCACTTTCTTTCTCTTTTATATGACTTTCGGTTTTTATGTTGTGATCTTTGAGATATTGTATTGGGTTGTTATCTTATTAAAGTCTTGAATGAGCTCTAATTAATCATAAAATGAACCTTGCATCATGTTTACTTTATGCTTTGCATATCATGTTTACTTCCTTGCTATCACTAAATACCAAGATAACGAATGAACTTGCATTATCATGTTTATATTTCAAGCTATGCATTATCATGTTTATATTTCAAGCTCTCACTTAATACCAAGATAATAATGAGTTGCATTCATATTTACTTTGTGCTATCACTTTACTTTCTAATGGAACCTAAAATAAGTGCATAAGCATGTTTATTTTTATGTCATCACCTAAATGAACCTAGAGCTCAAAGACTTGTCCATTGTAGGTCTAACAATATCTATTTTCCTTGGTTCATATTTCGGCCCCAAGAGGTCTTGAAGTTTCTAAGTATTTGAGACTATGTTTCATAATTTTCTCAAGCTTACAAGAGTTTAAGGAATGCATAGAACTAAGTTTTATGAATTTAGGACCTCTTGAGATAAAGATAAATTGGTCACTGCCCTTTTAAATATTCTTATGACTTTAGATGTTAAAATTGTTTATAAACGAGTTTTGAAAGTTTAAAAAGAGTTCCAAGAGAAACTAGTATTTTATGAGCTTTAGAAATTATGTTTTATGCCTTTTATGGAGAAGTATATTTTTGGTTCTTCCTTGCTCTTTACTGCCACTATATGTGCTGTTTTAATGATGATAATGTACCTATGTTTGAGTAAAAATAATGTTAAGACTCATATGTGAAAGATAGGATAAGTTAGGAACTAGAAAAGAATTAATTTGAGAGTTCTAGATCCTTTAATTATGTAATTTTCTGGATTCTGTCCAGCAAGGTTTAGATTTAATAATCATGGTTTTAAATTAGTTTAAATGTGTAGGAATGACTCATAATTGGTTTAGGACTTAATCTTGAAGCCTTAGGAGCAAACTAAACTTAGAAAGGGTCATTGTTGTGACTTCTAGGTACCCGTAAAGTTAGGATTTCAAATTCTGCATCCTTGAGGTTTAGAGATGTTCTTGACCATAGTGTGAGGTGAGAAATACTTAGTTATAACCTCATAGGTTCCCAAGAGACTAGGTTTTTGATGATCAATAACTTAGAATGTGAGTTAAAGACTTTAAGGGTCTAAACCGTAATTTCTAGAACCCGTAATCACACAAATATAAAGCTGTCCAAATCTGCATAGTGCTGTTTGGATAGGTCCTCGAGCATAAAAATTAGTAAAACTTATTAGTTGTGAACCTATAGATGTGTGAGAGGTTAAGAATAATACTAGAACAATTAGTTTACAAGTTTAAGACTCAAAAGAACCAGAGCATAACATACTATAGGTTTATAACATAATAAGCTTGGGAGTTTGTATGAATGATTGTCTAAGGTGTGATTATGTGATAATGTATATGCTATAGTTTTATGTATACACTATGAAGAAGTTTCATGTGATGATGTATATGCTATGAAAAAGATTTATGTGATGAATAATGATGTATCTATGAATTAACACTTTATGAGAACTTAAATGTGACACAACACTGAGACGCCTTCTTGGGTGACACCGGTTTAGCCGAGCACCCCTAAGAAAACAAATCCGTGAGGGTATTGACATAGAGCTTGCCAAAGCGGACAAAACTATGCTGCACTAGTTGCTAGTAGAGCGTTTTAAAGAGGAAATGACCTTAAGAGAGGTGATCCTTAATTGTCCCCTAGCCCGCACTATTAAGTTGGGATTATGTATATGTTACGCTTATCATAGGATAAGCAAGAACTAGTGATGACTAGTTAAGGTATGAGCTCATAACCTAGAGATGTTTTAGGGCGGCCCCATGAGATGAAAGTTAAAGTTAACAATGTTACATATACTATACTTATGACAATGTTATAATGTTTCTTAGTTATTCTATTGTTTGGTTTACCTTTATGATGCATTCATATCATTAGTATATTTTATGCTTAGTTATAAGACGCATTGTAAAATATGACGGACCTTGGATAAATAACACTTTAGAAAACTAACTTAAAAGGAATTTATATGCATGCACACCTTTTTAGAAATAAACCCAAGGTTCCTGAGGATGTGACGATGTCACCTAGGTAGGGATAACCCTACTGAGAATTCTTTTAGAAAGATTCTCATTCCCTCTCTCTTTTCTTCCGTCATATCTTCAGATGGCGACATTCGTACTCTTCATCGACACCCCGGTGTGGGAGCTGCACCATGACCTGGCACTCGGGTCATATCATTTTGAGGGTCGCTGCACGGTTAGAGTGTTCATGTTTATGGGACGACCCTTCACACATCCAGTCCCGAGTTACCGTTTTACCCCGATTGCTCCTTACCGTCATAACGGGATTTTTGAGCGAGCTAGACCACTCGATAAGCAGATTCTCGGCATGGAGCCCGAGACATCAGCGGTACGCGACTACCCAGAGTATGTGCCTCGTACCCAGTACTCGGAGACGGATCCATCCGAGGACCCGCCATCACACATGTATAGTTGGAGCTCCAGTCTCGCTCTCCCACCGATGAGGGCTGGGAGTGAGGAGACGGTGGTCTAGCCGAGGTTGGCTCATCGGCCATCTATGCGCCCTCGCCGCTGTGGACATGCCCCGATGATGCGCTCGACCACTCCCGCCGAGATTCGTCAGTGGATCGACTCGACCCCACAGTACTCGGACTAGCAGGAGTAGACATAGGAGGGGTAGCAGTTAGTGCACACACACCACATAGTTGAGGACAAACCTTCTTTTGTATATGAGGTTGTCTACTCTAGGTGCACATGGGTATGGGTGTTGTTTCTTTTGTATTTGCTTTTTATGATTTCCGTGTATTCGTTCTTCAGTTGTATTCTGTTCCCTGATGTATCAAATAGTCCTGCCCTTTGGGTAGGCACATTATATATATATATATATCTATGTTCAGTTGATGTTCCCATGATATGATGTGTTTCTTTATGCTTGCTTATATGTTTCGTTATGCTTCCTCTTAAAGATTCGTGCGTGGCTCTCACTTTGATTTTAATTCCAAAAAAGAAAAATTTTACCCATATTTCCGCTAAGTATTTTCTACGTAAAAGATGAGACCAAGAGGTAATATTCTAAAGATTAACCTAAGTACATACTAGTAGTCTTGGGTTAAGATTTAGGGTGTTACAAAAACCCAAAATACTACCCTCCTACTATGCTACGAGCACTAAGCTACATCCCCTCCCAAAAGGTACGACCGAAAGGAAGATCCTCGTGAAGCTCGGGTACTCGAAAGCTCTCCAACGGAGTCTAGTGGTGACGGGGATCCTCGGGTGATGGAGGCAGGTAGCCGGGGAAACGCTCTAACTCCTTTTGCGTGGGCCAATGCAACGTGAGAGGCACACGAGGTGGTTGATCGTGGGCTCCTTGATGCGGACGCATCTCAGCTATCCTTGCTAGGCGCGACTGCACCACAGTCTCCTCACTCCCCGTACGTCGGGATCGGGGAAAAGGGGCTGAACCCTCCAAAGGAACATGCGTCGGCCAATCCTCGGATTGGACAGTCTCGGATCTCCTTGAACGAGGTACGTACTCCGGGAAATCTCGGACGGCGGAGGCAGAGAGTGCGAACGCGTCGCAACTGTTCCTCACGCGGGCGGGTGCGCTCGAAGATCATGTCGTCACTACCAAAGGGCGCAGTAGGAGTGAACTGGTAGCTTGAAACTGGATAAGCGAACGGTCGTCCCATGTACACAAAAACACGAATGGCACATCGACCCTCAAAGTGATCTGAACGGTGGTCCGGGTCGTAGTACACCTCCCAGATAGGCGTGTCAATGAAAACCACGAACGTCGCCATCACTCTCTGAAGATGTGACGGAAGGAAAGAGAAAGAGGAGTGAGAAATCTTGCTAAAGAAATCTCAGTAGGAGTCTCCTACCCTAGGGTTACATCGTACACATCCTCAGGAACCTTGGGTTTAATTATAAAATAGTGATCATGCATATAAGGTTCAATTTAGGGTTTGTCAAACTAATTATCCAAGGTCCATTCCTTTTAGCATGCATCTTGATGTTATGAATGTAACATGTTATATCATGGATGCATGGCAATACTTGAGCATATAAGACAACACATCAAAACACATAAACATAATCCATGTGGCATAGGGGCATATAACTTCCAAGTGAATCATTCCTTAACTTCGTGACATCAATCATGGTACTTTAACATATAGGCCACCCTAAAAATAATAACTAGGTTATGAGCTCATACCTTAGCTAGTCGTCACTAGCTCTTGCTTATTATCTTGAATAAGCGAAACATAAATAATAATCCCGACTTGCAAGTACCGGTAGGGGGCAGGGATCACCTCTCTCTAGGATATACCCTCTTTGAAACGCTTTGCTAGCCACGCATGGCCTCGCAATTTGTCCGCTTTGGTAGGTTGCATCTACTCATATCCTCACGGATTTGTCTCATCCCGGGGGTACTCGGCCGAACTGGAACCTCCTCGGGGGAAGCACGTCTCAGTGCTTTGTCACAGAAAAATCTCCTGGGGGTGCTCGGCCGAATCGGTGTCACCCAGGGTTTTCAACTCATATGGTACTCATAAATATTTCTTTCACCCCTTTAAGGTTTGACGGAAATTCGGCAGCATAGCAGCTGTTAAACCGAATTTCCTTCAAACCGCCACAAGCTAATTCACACAACATGTTCTCATGAAAACTCATGCTATGATAAACTTTAACATTTTCATCAATCATTTTCTCATGCATCAAGCACATCTCATCATATCATTGCATCATACAACACATCATAGCATTAACAACTCTTTAGTGTCTTATGCATTGACCCTTTCGGTCCTCTACTCACATTCTAAGTTATAAATCATAAAACCTAATCTCTCGGGGACTTATAAGGTTATAACTAAGTCTTTCTCACCTCACACTATGATAAAGAACATCTCTAAACCTCAAGAATGCATAAATCATAATCCTAATTTTACGGGTACCTAGGAGTCACAACAGTGACCTTTTCTAAGTCCAGTTTGCTCCTACGGCATCAAGATCAAGTCCTAAACCATTTATGAGTCATTCCTACACATTTAAACTAATTTAAATCCATGATTAGCATTACTAATCCTTGCTGGACAGAATCCAGAAAATTCAAACATTAAAGGATCTAGAACTCTCAAATTAATTCTTTTCTAGTTACTAACTTATCTTATCTTTCACATATGAGTCTTAACATTAATTATACTCAAACATAAGCATATTATCATCATTAAAACAGCTCATGCAGTGGCAAAACATAGCAAGGCAGAACTGAAGCAAACATCTCCATTTAAAGGCATCAAACACATTTTCCAAAGCACATAACATGCTAGTTTCTCTTGGAACCTTTTTAAAACTTTCAAAACTCATTTATAAATATTTTTAACATCTAAAATCATCAAAATATTTATGAGGGCAGTAGCTAAATCAAACTTGTCTCAAGGGTTTCTAAATTCATAAAACTTAGTTCTATGCATTCTTTAAACTCATAAAAGCTTGGAAAAATTTTAAAACATAGCTTTCAATACTTAGAAACATCAACACCCCTTAGGGCCGAAATATGAACCAAAGGAAATGAATATTTTTAGACCTTTGTTTGAGACAACAATGGGCAAGTCTTTGAGCTCTAGGTTCATTTAAGTGATGACATAAAAATAAACATGCTCATGCACTTATTTTAGGTTCCATTAGAAAGTAAAGTGATAGCACAAAATAAATATGAATGCAACTCATTATTATCTTGATATTAAGTGAGAACTTGAAATATAAACATGATAATGCATAGCTTGAAATATAAACATGATAATACAAGGTTCACTTAATTATCTTGATACTTAGTGATAGCAAGGAAAGTAGACATGATGTGCATAGCATAAAAGTAAACATGATGCAAGGTTCATTTTATGGTTAGCTAGAGCTCATCCAAGAAAATAACAACCCAACATACATCTCATTACAAAGAGAGCTTTAGAGTTCTTGAACCAAGTTCTCAAAGGAACTATGAGGTTCTTGAACAACATCATCAAGCTCAAGTAAATAAACTTCCAAAACAAAACAAAACAAAATCTCAAGGATCAAAATACCAAAACCCAAAACCTTACAAAGAAAAGAAAGTGAAACTAAGTTAAGTTCTTTATTAAATACCCAAAACCCCTATCTAGAGAAAGATCTCTAGAACGTGCCGGCCAACTTTAAGGTTGACAAGGGTAGGCTTGGGCTTTTAGAAATCCTTAGATTAATTTTCTTAAGTTGAAAAACCATGTGAGCTAGATACCATATAGATGAAGTTATAAGAAAAGGAAAACTCAAGCTTCAGAGGTTTCTTTGAGATGAACACAAGGTCATCATCTAGAAACTCTCATCATCAAGCTATCATGCTCATAATCAAGGCCTCATGGTCGAAATGAAAGGAAAACAAAGAACCAAGGAAGAGTTTCAAAAGAAATCCAAGAGAAAGCTGGAAAGAACTCATTTTCAAGAAAACAAAGTTTAGAAAACACTCCTACCTAGAGTGAAGATGAAATCTTTGAACTTTTGAAAAGGAAAACAAGATGATGAGCTCCTCCAAGAGGCAAGATAGCTTCGGCCAAGGGAGGATGAGAAGGTTGGGGTTGTGTTTCAAGTGAGGTTGTGTTTGCGGTGTGGTGTTTGAGAGGTTTGATGATGGTTGAAGGCTATTGGGTGGTGTTTCAAGGTTGAGAGATGATGATGAGATGAAGAGAGGATGAAGATGAAGATGAAAAGAAAGGAAGAACTCTCTTGGAACTTTGAGAGAAAAGAAAAGAACTAGCAAGACAACTCTAGAATTCTAAACTTAGCAAATGCTTCAAAGTGCAACTAAGCTATCACAAGCATCCTATTTATAGAAAAACAAAACCATGGGGCTCACCAAGGGGAGATGTGGCCGTGGCTTTTGAGGGGAAAAGGGGGAGAAAAATATCTCTTACACAAGGTCATTCAAGCATGGTTTGAAGTATGGAAGCTATGCTACAAAGTATGGCTTGATGTGAGTTAATTTCCTATCAATTTTTGATAAAATTAGGCTTCTAGAACTTTGACATCACTTTAACTTTTCCAGCCACAAATAAATGGGAAAAATGGGTTGTTTTAATTATTTATTCATGTGGAAATTCAAGCTTGATTGAAAGTTATGACAAGGTATAGTGTATGTGACTTGAGGTATAGCCTTGGAGTGTTAGAAAATTGAACATGTGATGCATATGGGAGGAGGACAGCTTCGGCCAGGCCTTAGGCAGCAGAGAGGAGGTGAGTTTTGATCATTTAATTGGGTGTTAATGGTAGGTTTAAATGTGTATTAGCTTAGGTACAAGGTTAGGAATAATTAAGCTTAAGTTTAGGTAACTAAGAATGTGTTTTAAGGATTTTATGACAAGATTAGGAGTGCTCATACATCATTAGAGAATTAAAAACCCATTTGTGAATAAACAATGTGTAACACAATTCCATGATTTAAGGAATTGGAGAGAGGAAACACTATTCAAGATTCCATGATTAGGAGTCTTGAAATTAAAATATGATTTTAAGTTGTAATTAAGCACTTTTAGGTTCTAATCAACTTTAATAAATTATTTTGACTCAAGATTAATTAAGGAAATTAATTAACCTTCGATTAGAGCCTAATATTGCTTAGGTTTGCTTAATCACGCGATTAAGCGTAAAACACGAAACTAGGGGCAAAACCGTAATTTCGCACTAATTTTGCTCGGGACCTCCGTGACCAAAACCAAAGTCATAGTCTACATAAAAACGCCTTTTAAAATCATCTGGAGAAGTTTCGGGTTCATCTGGCACTTGCAAAAGGGTAAAACACCGCATGGGCGTTTTGGTCATTTTGATCCGAAAACTCGAAAAATGAGATTTTCGATCCCGGGAAGGTACACAAGTCATCTAATCCCCTTCCAACATTGAGTTTGCCCTTCGAGTACTGGCGGACCGGTTTTCCCTCGAATTCCGGGCTGAAAATGACCTCAGGGGCATTTTAGTTATTTTCATTCTAACAGAAAATCGGGGCGTTACAAAGAACATCTCTAAACCTCAAGGAAGTAGAATTTATAATCCTAATTTTACGGGTACCTAGGAGTCACAACAATGACCCTTTCCAAGTCTAGTTTGCTCTTAAGGCATCAAGATCAAGTCCTAAACTGATTATGAGCCATTCCTACACCTTTAAACTAATTTAGAGCCATGATTATCAAGTCTAAACCTTGCAGGACAGAATACAGAAAATTCAATAATTAAGGGATCTAGAACTCTCAAATTAATTCCTTTCTAGTCTCTAACTTATCTTGCCTTTCACATATGAGTCTTAACATCATTTTTACTCAAACATAAGCATAATATCATCATTAAAATAGCACATGCAGTGGCAATTAAATAGCAAGGCAGAACCGAAATGTGCATCTCCATAAAAGGCATAGAACACAATTTCTAAAGCACATAGAATACTAGTTTCTCTTGGAACCTTTTTAAAACTTTCAAAACTCATTTATAAACACCTTTATCCTTTAAAATCATAAAAATACTTAAGAGGGCAGTGGCTAAAATCATTTTCATCTCAAGAGGTCCTAAATTCATAAAACTTAGTTCTACATATTTCTTATACTCATATAAGCTTAGGAAAATTATGAGACATAATTTTCAATACTTGGAAACCTTAAAACGTCTTAGGGCCGAAATCTCAACTATGGAAAATAAATATTTTACACCTTTGTTTGAGACAACAATGGGCAAGTCTTTGAGCTCTAGGTTCATTAAAATGATGGCATAAAGATAAACATGTTTATGCACTTGTTTTAGCTTTTATTAGAAAGTAAAGTGTGAGCATAAAATAAATATGAGATGCATCATATTATTGTCTTTGATATTTAGGTGAGAACTTGAAATGTAAACATGATAATGCATAGCTTGAAATATAAACATGATAATGCAAGTTCCTTTATTATCTTGGTACTTAGTGATAGCAAGGAAAATAAACATGATGTGCAAGGCATAAAAGTAAATATGATGCAAGGTTCATTTTATGGTTAGCTAGAGCTCATTCAAGACTTTAACAAGATAACAACCCAACACATATCTCAGTACAAAGAGAGCTTTAGAGTCCTTGAACCAAGTTCTCAAGGAACTATGAGGTTCTTGAACATCATCATCAAGCTCAAAAATAAATAAACTTCCAAAACCAAACTAAATCTCAAGGATCAAAATACCAAAACCAAAAACCTTACTAAAGAAAAAGAAAGTGAAACTAAGTCAAGTTCTTTATTAAAATCCCAAAACCCTTATCTAGAGAAAGATCTCTAGAACGTGCCGACCAACTTTAAGGTTGACAAGGGTAGGCTTGGGCTTTTAGAAATCCTTAGATTAATTTTCTTAAGTTGAAAAAAACCATGTGAACTAAATATCCTACAGATGAAGTTTTAAGAAAAGGAAAACTCTAGCTTTAGAGGTTTCTTTGAGATGAACACAAGGTCATCATCCAGAAACTCTCATCATCAAGCTATCATGCTCATAAACAAGGCCAAGAGGCCGAAATGAAAAAGAAGAGAAAAACAAAGGAAAGTTCAAAAGAATCCAAGAGGAAACAAGAGAAAAACACATTCTTGAGCAAAACAAGTTTGAAAAGCAAATCCCTACCAAGTGATGAAGATGAAAGCTTGAACTTGAAAAGGAAAATGAGAAGAGCAACTCCTCCTAAGGTGGTGTGATGGCTTCGGCCAAAGAGAAAGAAAAGGAAAGGAGATGTGTTTTGAGGAAGCTTGTGTTTAAGGTTTAGGGTATAAGAGATTTGATGATGATCTAAGGTTATGATATGGTGGATTGAAGTGGTGAGGTGATAATGTGAAGAAAGGATGAAGATGAAGAGAAAGAACTCTTGCAACTTTGAGAGAAAAGAAAAGAACTAGCAAGACAACTCTAGAATTCTAAACTTAGCAAATGCTTCAAGGTGCAACTAAGCTATCACAAGCATCTTATTTATAGAAAAACAAAACCATGGGGCTCACCAAGGGGGGAAGTGGCCATAGCTTTTGAGGGGGAAAAGGGAAAGAAAAATATCTCTTACACCAGGTCATTCAAGCATGGTTTGAAGTATGGAAGCTATGCTACGAAGTATGGCTTGATGTGAGTTAATTTCCTATCAATTTTTGATGAAATTAGGCTTCTAGAAACTTGACATGGCTGGAACTTTTCCAGCCACAAATAAATGGGAAAAATGGGTTGTTTTAATCATTTATTCATGTGGAAATTCAAGCTTGATTGAAAGTTATGACAAGGTATAGTGTATGTGACTTGAGGTATGGCCTTGGAGTGTTAGAAAATTGAACATGTGATGTATATGGAGGCTTGGAGGTTTCGGCCAGAGCAAGTACAGCATGGGGGAGGTGAGTTTTGATCATTTAATTGGGTGTTAATGGTAGGTTTAAATGTGTATTAGCTTAGGTACAAGGTTAGGAACAATTAAGCTTAAGTTTAGGTAACTAAGAATGTGTTTTAAGGATTTTATGACAAGATTAGGAGTGCTCATATATCATTAGAGAATTAAAAACTCATTTATAAATAAACAATGTGTAACACAATTCCATGATTTAAGGAATCGGAAAGAGAAAACACTATTTAAGATTCCATGACTAGGAGCCTTGAAATTAAAATATGATTTTAAGTTGTAATTAAGCACTTTTAGGTTCTAATCAACTTTAATAAATTATTTTGACTCAAGATTAATTAAGAAAATTAATTAACCTTCGATTAGAGCCTAATATTGCTTAGGTTTGCTTAATCACGCGATTAAGCGCAAAAACACGAAACTAGGGGCAAAATCGTAATTTTGCACTAATTTCGCCCGGGACCTCCGGGACCAAAACTAAAGTCATAATCTACATAAAAACACCCTTTAAAACCTTCTAGAGAAGTTTCGGGTTCATCCGGCACTTGTAAACGGGTAAAACACCGTAGGGGTGTTTTGGTCATTTTGACCCGAAAACTCGAAAAATGAGACTTTTGATCCCGGGAAGGTACACAGGTCATCTAATCCCCTTTCAACATTGAGTTTGCCCTTCGAGTACTATCGGATCGGCTTTCCTCGAATTCCGGTCCGAAAATAACCTCAGGGGCATTTTGGTCATTTTCACTCTTAACAGAAAAATCGGGGCGTTACATATATGATACTTAGCTCACATGGTTTTTCAACTTAAGAAAATTAATCTAAGGATTTCAAAAAGCCCAAGCCTTCCCTTGTCAACCTTAAAGTTGGCCGGCACGTTCTAGAGATTTTTCTCTAGATAGGGGTTTTGGGTACTTAATAAAGAACTTGACTTAGTTTCATACTCTTTTTCTTTTGAAGGTTTCAGTTTTAGTTTCCTTTTCCTTGAGATTTTATGTTCTCTTGAAAGTTTGTTCTTTTGAGCTTGATGATGATGTTCAAGAACCCCATAGTTCCTTTGAGAACTTGGTTCAAGAACTCTAAAGGTCTCTTTGTGATGAGATAAGTGTTGGGTTCAGTTTGATTCTCTAAAGTCCTGTAAGAGCTCTATATTATATTAAAATGAATCTTGCGTGCATGTTTATTTTCCTTAGAATCACTAAGTATCAAGAATAACAAATGAACTTGCATTATCATGTTTATATTTCAAGTCCTCACTTAAATATCAAAGATAATAACAAGTTGCATCTCATGTTTATTTATGCTCTCACTTTACTTTCTAATGGAACCTAAAATAAGTGCATGAGCATGTCTATTTTTATGTCATCACTTAAATGAACCTAGAGCTCAAAGACTTGCCCATCTTGGTCTCAAACAAAGGCTTGAAAATATTTATTTCTTTAGCTTGAAATTTTGGCCCCTAAGGAGTTTTATGTGTTACAAGTATTGAAAACTATTTTTTATAATTTTTCTAAGCTTATATGAGTTCAAGGAATGTATAGAACAAAGTTTTATTAATTTAGGACCTCTTGAGATGAAATTGATTTAGCTACTGTCGTCACAAGTATTTTGATGATTTTAGATGATAAAAATATTTATAAATGAGTTTTGAAAGTCTTGAAAAGGTTCCAAGAGAAACTAGTGTGTTATGTGCTTTAAAAACCAAGTTCTATCCTTTTTATGGAGATGTATGTTTCGGTTCTGCCTTGCTATGTTTGGCCACTGTATATGCTGTTTTGATGATGATGATATGATTATGTTTGAGTATAATTAATGTTAGAACTCATATGTGAAAGATAAGAGAAGTTAGTAACTAGAAAAGAATTAATTGTAGAGTTTTAGATCCCTTAATGTTTGAATTTTCTGGGTTCTGTCCAGCAAGGTTTAGAATTGATAATTATGGTTTTAAATTAGTTTAAATGTGTAGGAATGATTCATAATTGGTTTAGGACTTGATCTTGATACCTTAGGAACAAACCGAACTTAGAAAGGGTCATTGTTGTGACTCCTAGGTACCTGTAAAGTTAGGATTTTAGATTCTGTATCCTTGAGGTTTAGAGATGTTATTGACCATAGTGTGAGGTAAGGAATACTTAGATATGAGCCTATAGGTACCCGAGAGTTTAAGTTTTGATGATTTATAACTTAGACTGTGGGTTAGAGACCTTAAGGGTCAATGCATAATACTTTAAGAAATTGTTAATGCTATGATGTTTACATGATGCATGATGTGTTGAGAAGTTTATGATGCATGAGGAATTGATTGTTTGAAGTATGAGTATGTCATAAAATGAGAAGTATGTTGTGTGAATTAGCTTGTGGCATAAGTGTCGGTTTGAAGGAAATTCGGTTAAACAGCTGTTATGCGGTAGAATTTCTGTCAAACCCTAATGGGTTGGAAAATGTTTTAAAGTGCGCTATGAGATGAAAACCCTGGGTGACATTCGTTTGGCCGAGCCCCCCCCCAGGAGATTTTTATGTGACAAGCACTGGGACGTACTTCTCCTGCTACGGTGAGGAGGAGGCAAATCCGTGAGGGTACTGACATGAGCTTTACCAAAGCGGACAATTCGCTGTGCACTCGAGGCTAGTAGAGCATTCCAAAGAGGGTATGTCCTAAGAGAGGAATCCCCTAGCCCCCTAGCCCGTATCGTTAAGTGGTCGGGTATGTTATTTGATTTTATTCGCTTATTCAGATAATAAGCAAGAGCTAGTGACAACTAGCTAAGGTATGAGCTCATAGCCTAGGTTTTATTATTATTGTTGGGGTGGCCTCAACCTTGCTAAAGATCCTATGAATGATGTTACACATGTTGAAAAGAATTCTATATGAGAAGTATTACCCTTATGCCACATGGTTTATGTTTATATGCTTTGATGTGTTGTTTTATATGCTCAAGTATTGACATGCACCCATGGTATAACATGTTGCATTCTTAACATCAAGATGCATGCTAAAAGGAATGGACCTTGGATAGTTAGTTTTGGAAAACCCTAAATTGAATCTTATATGCATGCTCACTATTTTATAATTAAACCCAAGGTTTCTGAGGATGTGAACAATGCAACCCTAGGATAGGAGACTCCTACTGAGATTCTTTAGCAAGAATTCTCATTCCTCTCT
The DNA here is from genome assembly GCA_031216105.1 of Dalbergia cultrata. Classification (NCBI taxonomy): domain Eukaryota; kingdom Viridiplantae; phylum Streptophyta; class Magnoliopsida; order Fabales; family Fabaceae; genus Dalbergia; species Dalbergia cultrata. The sequence continues at coordinate 78,386 of JAVHNL010000031.1, read as the reverse complement.
CTTCTTTTTTCCGTCACATCTTCAGAGACCGATGGCGATGTTCGTAGTCTTTATTGACATGCCCGTATGGGAGGTGCACTACGACCCGGACCACCGCTCGTATAACTTTGAGGGTCGTTGTGCGGTTCGCGTTTTTGTGTACATGGGATGACCTTTTGCCTATTCGGTATCGAGTTACCAGTTCATCCCTACTGCACCTTTTGGTGGTGACGACATGATCTTCGAGTGCACCTACCCGCGCGACGAGCAGAGATGTCGTGCTCATCCATATACTTCTGCCGTCCGTGACTTTCTGGAGTATGTGCCACGTTCGAGGAGGTCTGAGATGGAACCGCCTGAGGATTCGCCTACGCACGTCCCTTTGGAGGGTTCTACACCTTTTCCCTAGTACCGGCATGCGGGGAGTAAGGAGACCGTGATGCAACCACGTATAGGGTTTAGGGCTGAGATGCGTTCGCTTCGAGGAGCTCATGCCCAGCCATCACGTGTTCCCTTCCCACTCCATTGGCCGACTCAGGAGGAGATCGAGCAGTTCGTGGGCTACATACCCCCATCGCCCGAGTGTCCCCGTCGTCACTAGATTCCGGTGGAGAGCCTTACGAGTACCCGAGCCTTCGTGGAGATTTTCCCTTCGGCAGTACCTTTTGGGAGGGGTTGTAGATTAGTACTCGTAGCTTAGTAGGAGGGTAGCATTTTGGGTTTCATTTCCTGTTGTGCCATGTACTTTACGCTTTCTAGTTTTCTGTTGTATTTTATTTCCGATGTATTACAAGCTCTGCCTGTTCTTAGGGTATGACTGGCTATGTACTTCAACTATTATTATTATTAATGAAATGTTTCTTTTGTTATCATGATTGTTGTTCTTTGAGTATATGCTTTACCTTATGATTTCTAATGATTGTTACGCGTGCTTTATATTTCTGTCATTTGATTAGTTAAGTTCGCCGCTCTCACTTTGTTTTATGTTTTTTTTTTAAAAAAAATTTACCCATAATTTCCGCTAAGTATTTTAATAAAATGATGAGAGTAAGAAGTAATAGCCTAATGTTTAACCTAATGTATTATAGAGAGTTGGGTTAAAAATTAGGGTGTTACACCTTATGGTTTGAACATCATCATCAAGCTCAAGGAAAAAAGATCAAAAGATCAAAACAAGTAGCATTATTTCTTAAGCACTGAAACCAAAGTGAGAACAAGAAAAAGAAAAGGAAATGAGAACCGAAACTCATCAAGAAAAGGAAAGGAAACCAAAATCATAAGGAAAGGAAAAAGAAAAGAAAACTAAAGGAAATGAAAGAACTTGCAAGAATGCTTTGGAACTTACACTTAGCAAATGATCTAAAGGTTCTTACAAGTTCATTTGCATGTGTATTTATAAGGAAATGAAACAAAATGGAGGTGCATTGAGGGGGAGTGTAACGCCCTGATTTTCTGTTAGAGTGAAAATGACCAAAATGCCCCTGAGGTAATTTTCAGCCTGAAATTCGAGGAAAGCCGGTCTGGCAGTACTCGAAGGGCAAACTCAATGTTGGAAGGGGATTGGATGACTTGAGTACCTTCCTGGGATCGAAAATCTCGTTTTTCAAGTTTTCGGGTCAAAATGACCAAAACGCCCCTGCGGTGTTTTACCCGTTTGCAAGTGCCGGATGAACCCGAAACTTCTCCAGATGGTTTTAAAAGGCATTTTTATGTAGATTGTGACTTTAGTTTTGGTCCCGGAGGTCCCGGGCGAAATTAGTGCAAAATTACGGTTTTGCCCCTAGTTTCGTGTTTTTACGCTTAATCACATGATTAAGCAAACCTACGCAATATTAGGCTCTAATCGAACGTTAATTAATTTTCTTAATTAATCTTGAGTCAAAATAATTTATTAAAGTTGATTAGAACCTAAAAGTGCTTAATTACAACTTAAAATCATATTTTAATTTCAAGACTCCTAGTCATGGAATCTTGAATAGTGTTTCCTCTCTCAAATTCCTTAAATCATGGAATTGTGTTACACATTGTTTATTCATAAATGAGTTTTTAATTCTCTAATGATGTATGAGCACTCCTAATCTTGTCATAAAATCCTTAAAACACATTCTTAGTTACCTAAACTTAAGCTTAATTGTTCCTAACCTTGTACCTAAGCTAATACACATTTAAACCTACCATTAACACCCAATTAGATGATTAAAACTCACCTCCCCCATGCTGCCCCTGGTCTGGCCGTGCACTTCCCTCTCCCATATGCATCACATGTTCAATTTTTTAACACTCCAAGGCCATACCTCAAGTCACATACATTATACCTTGTCATAACTTTCAATCAAGCTTGAATTTCCACATGAATAAATAATTAAAACAACCCATTTTTCCCATTTATTTGTGGCTGGAAAAGTTCCAGCCATGACAAGTTTCTAGAAGCCTAATTTCATCAAAAATTGATAGGAAATTAACTCATATTAAGCCATACTTTGTAGCATAGCTTCCATACTTCAAACCATGCTTGAATGACTTTGTGTAAGAGATATTTTTCTCTCCCTTTTCCCCCTCCAAAAGCCACGGCCACTCCTCACCCTTGGTGAGCCTCATTGTTTTGTTTTTCTATAAATAGGATGCTTGTGATAGCTTAGTTGCACCTTGAAGCATTTGCTAAGTTTAGAATTCTAGAGTTGTCTTGCTAGTTCTTTTCTTTCTCTCAAAGTTCTAAGAGTTCTTTCTCTTCATCTTCATCCTCTCTTCACATTATCACCTCACCACTTCAATTCACCATGTCATAACCTTAGATCATCACCAAATCTCTTATACACTAAACCTTAAACACAAGCTTCCTCAAAACACATCCCCTTTCCTTTTCTTTCTCTTTGGCCGAAGCCATCACACCACCTTAGGAGGAGTTGCTCTTCTCATTTTCCTTTTCAAGTTCAAGCTTTCATCTTCATCACTTGGTAGGGATTTGCTTTTCAAACTTGTTTTGCTCAAGAATGTGTTTTTCTCTAGTTTCCTCTTGAATTCTTTTTGAACTCTCCTTTGTTTTCCTCTTCCTTTTCATTTCGGCGTCTTGGCCATGTTTATGAGCATGATAGCTTGATGATGAGAGTTTCTAGATGATGACCTTGTGTTCATCTCAAAGAAACCTCTAAAGCTTGAGTTTTCTTTTTCTTATAACATGGTTGTTCAACTTAAGAAAATTAATCTAAGGATTTCTAAAAGCCCAAGCCTACCCTTGTCAACCTTAAAGTTGGCCGGCACGTTCTAGAGATCTTTCTCTAGATAGAGGTTTTGGGTATTTAATAAAGAACTTGACTTAGTTTCACTTTCTTTTTCTTTTGTAAGGTTTTCGGTTTTGGTATTTTGATCCTTGAGATTTTGTTTGGTTTTGTTTTGGAAGTTTGTTTACTTGAGCTTGATGATGTTGTTCAAGAACCTCATGGTTCTTTTGAGAACTTGGTTTAAGAACTCTAAAGCTCTCTTTATAATGAGATATGTGTTGGGTTGTTATCTTGTTAAAGTCTTGAATGAGCTCTAGCTAACCATAAAATGAACCTTGCATCATGTTTACCTTTATGTCTTGCACATCATGTTTATTTTCCTTGCTATCACTAAGTACCAAGTTAATAAAGGAACTTGCATCATCATGTTTATATTTCAAGCTATGCATTATCATGTTTACATTTCAAGTTCTCACTTAAATATCGAAGATAATAATATAATGCATCTCATATTTATTTTATGCTCTCACTTCACTTTCTAATAAAAGCTAAAACAAGTGCATAAGCATGTTTATCTTTATGCCATCACTTTAATGAACCTAGAGCTCAAAGACTTGCCCATGGTTATCTCAAAGAAAGGTTTAAAAATATTTACTTCCTTGGGTTCATATTTCGGCCCTAAGGGGGTTTTGATGTTCTAAATATTGAAAACTATGTTTCATACTTTTTCTAAGCTTTTATGAGTACAAGGAATATGTAGAACTAAGTTTTATGAATTTAGGACCTCTTGAGATGAAAATGATTTAGCCACTGCCCTCTTAAGTATTTTTATGATTTTAAAGGATAAAGGTGTTTATAAATGAGTTTTGAAAGTTTTAAAAAGGTTCCAAGAGAAACTAGTATTCTATGTGCTTTAGAAATTGTGTTCTATGCCTTTTATGGAGATGCAAATTTCGGTTCTGCCTTGCTATTTATTTGCCACTGTATGTCCTGTTTTAATGGTGATAATAAGCTTATGTTTGAGTAAAAATAATGTTAAGACTTACATGTGAAAGATAAGATAAGTTAGAGACTAGAAAAGAATTAATTTGAGAGTTTTAGATCCCTTAGTTATTGAATTTTCTGTATTCTGTCCAGCAAGGTTTAGATTTGATAATCATGGTTTTAAATTAGTTTAAATGTGTAGGGATGACTCATAATTGGTTTAGGACTTGATCTTGATGCCTTAGGAGCAAACTAAACTTAGAAAGGGTCGTTGTTGTGACTCCTAGGTACCCGTAAAGTTAGGATTATAAATTCTGCATCCTTGAGGTTTAGAGATGTTCTTGATCATAGTGTGAGGTGAGAATTACTTAGTTATAACCTCATAGGTACCCAAGAGATTAGGTTTGATGATTAATAACTTAGAACGTGAGTTAAGGACCTTAAGGGTCAACGCATAAGACATTAAAAAGTTTTGAGTTTTATGATACATGAGCTTTATCTATGATAAGTTTGATATGTGCTATGAAGAAGTTTTATATGATGATATGCTATACCTCATAAGATATGTTTGTATGTCCTATATGTTTTCATGGCATAAGCAAATTTGAGGAAATTCGGTCTACAGCCGTCATGCTGCCGAATTTCCATCAAATTTGAGGAACTTAGAAAAAGATCTTTTTGAAAATCATGAGAATTTAAATGTGAGACAACACTGAGACGCCTTTTTGGGTGACATCGGTTTAGCCGAGCACCCCCAAGAAAACAAATCCGTGAGGGTATTGACACAGAGCTTGCCAAAGCGGACAATACTACTATGCACTAGTTGCTAGTAGAGCGTTTCAAAGAGGAAATGACCCTAAGAGGTGATCCTTAATTTGCCCCCTAGCCCGTACTTTAAGTTGGGATTATGTATGTTACGCTTATCATAGGATAAGTAAGAACTAGTGATGACTAGTTAAGGTATGAGCTCATAACCTAGAGATGTTTTAGGGTGGCCCCATGAGATAAAAGTTAAAGTTTAAAATGTCACATATGCTATGAAAAGTTATTATGAGATTTACATCTGTCACCTTATGCCACTATTATAATGATCCTTAGTTATCCTATTGATTGGTTTACCTTCATGATGCATTCATGTCATTAGTGTATTCCATGCCTAGTCATAAGACGCATTATAAAATATGACGGACCTTGGATAATTAATACTTTAGAAAACTAACTTAAATGGGGTTTACATGCATACACACCTTTTAAAAATAAAACCCAAGGTTCCTGAGGATGTGATGATGTCACTTAGTTAGGGATTGCCCTACTGAGAATTCTTTTAGAAGATTCTCACTCCCTCTCTCTTTTCTTCCGTCATATCTTTAGATGGCGACTTTCGTACTCTTCATCGACACCCCGACGTGGGAGCTGCACCATGACCCAGCACTTGGGTCATACCATTTTGAGGGTTCTTTGCACGCGGTCAGTGTTCATGTTTATGGGACGACCCTTCGCACACCCAGTACGGAGCTACCGCTTCACCCCGACTGCTCCCTACCATCATAACACGATTTTTGAGCGAGCCAGACCACGCGACAAATAGATCCTCCGCATGCAGCTCCAGGCGTCAGCCGTACGTGACTACCCGGAGTATGTGCCCCAGACTCAGTATTTGGAGATGGATCCATCAGAGGACCTGCCCTCGCACATGTACAGTTGGAGCTCCAGCCCCGCTCCCCCACCGATGAGAGCCGGGAGTGAGGAGACAGTGGTTCAACTGAGGTTGGCTCGTAGGCCATCCATGCGTCCTCACCGCGGTGGACACGCTTCGATGATCCGCACGACCACTCCCGCCGAGATCTGCCAGTGGATCGATTCCACCCCTCAGTATTCGGACCAGCAGGAGTAGGTGCATAGGATGGGTAGTAGCTAGTGCACACACGCCACATAGTTGAGGACAAACCTTCTTTTGTATATGAGGTTGTCTACTCTAGGTGCACATGGGTATGGGTGTTGCTTTCATGGTTTCCTTGTACTTGTTTTTATGATTTCCTTGTATTTGCTTTTCAGTTGTATTTCGTTCTCCTATGTACCGAATAGTCCTGCCTTTTGGTAGGCACATTATCCATATATATAATCAGTTGATGTATCCATGTTATTTATATGTTTTATTATGATTTGCTCATATGACTTATATGAATTCCTGTTCGAAGAATCATGTGTGGCTCTCACTTTGGTTTTAATTCCAAAAAGAAAAATTTTACCCATATTTCTGCTAAGTATTTTCAAGTAAAGAATGAGACCAAGAGGTAATATTCTAAAGATTAACCTAAATACATACTAGTAGCATTAGGTTAAGATTTAGGGTGTTACAGGGAGTGGCCGTGAGCTTTCCTCATGGAACATGAGGTGAGAGATTTGTTCTTTGAAGCATGGTGAGGCATGGTTGGAGGTATGGTTCAAGGTAAGGTGGAGTATGGCTCAAAGTATGGCGATTTGTGTGCAAGAATTCAAACATGTGATGGATAAGGGAGGGAGGAATGGCGCCGGTTTCATTGAGTGAGGGAGGAGAGATTTCTTTCATTTAATCAAGGTTTAGGGGTGTGTTTAGGTGTATCTTTGATTAAGCTTAAGATTAGGAATTTGTAAGAAAGTGTTTAGGTGAGGTAATTATGTAGTTGAGAATATTAAGACATGATTAGGAGTGGTCTTGCTTCATTAGCTAAATTAAAACTCATTTTATGATATGATTATGCACAAACACAATTTCTTAATTTAAGGAATTTGAGAGAGAAAATACTATTCAAGATTACATGACAAAGAATCTTGATTTTTAGAAAAGATTAAGGTGTAACTAAGCAATCTTAGGTTCTAATTAATTTTAATAAATTATTTTAACTCTAGATTAATTATGGAAATTAATTAATCTTTTATTAGAGCCTAATATTGCTTAGGTTTCCTTAATTACATCATTAAGCTCAAAAATACTATTCTAGGGGCAAAATCGTAATTTTGTACAAAAACCGCCCGGGACCACCGGGACTTAAACAGATATCACCATACACATAAAAACATCATTTTAAACCTTTTAGAACGTTTTAGGGCTCAAATGGCACTTATGCTATACGGCTATTTTGGTCATTTTGACCCGAATCCTCAAAAAATGAGATTTTTCTACTCCATTAACAACGTTCACATATAATCCCCTTCAAACATTGAGTTGACCCTTCAACGAATGTCGGGTCGACTATCCTCGAATTCCGGGTGGAAAATGACCGCTGGGGCATCTTGGTCATTTTCGCTCAAACAGAAAAATCAGGGTGTTACACATTCTATGTCCTTAGGTTTAGGCTGTTATTATTCTCCATTGTTGTCAAGTGAGGGTGCTCTCCCAATGTTGTTAGGGTTGTTTTAGAGCTATTTAGTTGTTATTAGAGTTTGATCTTGAGTTTAATGGTTGAAATGGCAAACATTGGTGCCATCCCTCCTCTACGGAGCTATACCGGAGTTGTTCCCTCACGTTCCACCCCTTCAGGTGAGTGGATTCTATCATGTGGCCTTTATTTTGATCATTAGAGGTATTTTGTTCGCATTGTAGCATTATTGCATGATTTTAGAGACAATTCTAAAGAGATTATAAAATATTATTAGTTTTGTTAAGTTATGAGATTTCGATTTTCAAAGAAGCATGAACTATATGTTTTAAGAGACTCATGGGACCATTTGTTGCTAAACTAACTTTTAATGAAGAGCTAGATTATGAATAGGATTATATTAGAGACTTGTGATTTACCAAGATAAGCTTAAGAGTAGAGAATGTATATATGATAGAGTTTAAACTAACGAAGAGCTTAGCACAAAGGTTTAGAGAAAATGAATATATGTAGAGTAAAGTATGTTTCAGCTTTTGAAAGCGAAAGTGATTATGATTTCAGAGTTTTTATGATTTAGGACCCTATTGGTGTTGAAGTACGATGTTAGAATTTTCTAATTGTGAAAATATGCCAGTTTGAGATTCGAATTAGAAATTTAGTCAAAATGATTTAGAACATGGAGTTTCCTATGTTTCCTAATAGTTGGCGACTACATATTCTGTGGGCCTTGGAAGCCACAATATCTACAATGGGTGATCCTTTGGACATGATTTCATGGCCACAATTATACTAAGACCAAACTGTTAGAGTTATACTAAAAGTTTTTAAGAGTTTTCATGAAATTAAGAAATATGAAATTTCAGTATTGTTGATTTTATTTATTTCTGCTAAGTTATGTGTGATGGGACTTATTAATAGCCATTGAGGCAATAGCATTAAACAGCCATGGAGACAATAGTAATAAACAGACATGGAGGTGACCCTATCTACCAGCCATGGAGGCAAACCCCTTTCTTGGCCATGGAGGCAAACCTCCTCGAGAACACAATAAATCGAGACCTAGTGAGATGCCCATAGAGAACATGTTTATCAAGTTCAAAGTATTATTGACTATGACTCAAAGGAGTTTAGAGCTTTATTTTACATGTTTATATGTGGGATTGCTAGAAATAATTTTAGAATTTGTTTATTTATTACTAGTACTATTATTATGATTTTTATACATCTTGGTTGTTGTCCTATAAAAGGGGTTACAGGTGAGAATTCACTCACTGAGTTTTAGATGAAACTTTCCCCTCTCCTTTCTTCCATTACTTCTATTATAAGTACGGTAGTTGCTGCAGGTTCCTCTCTTCCTCCTCCTCCCCCGCAATAAAGATATTCTAGTTGGAGTGAAGTACTTTTTCTGAAGTTTGTATAGTGATAAAGTGCTCCAATATATATTGTAAGCAGGGTCTCAGACCATAGAACCATTATTTTGCATTTTGCACCATGATTCAAAGTATTTTGTATTTTACATAATTATAGTTTTCATGTCTCGTTTGGTACAGAGAGCAACTTATATATAGTGTTATGATTATAGATTCCAGAATTTGATTATGAAATGATTTATGATTTAGAGTTTATTGGCGATGATTATGTTTCCAAAGAGATAAAGATTTATCAAAGATAAAATGATGTTTTATAAATGAATTTTATTATTAAAATATGCATACAGAGAAAGAGACCCAAAGGTCACGAGGCTTATGTGGGGAAGAGATTCCTCACGTTCCCAAGTCGAGTCATGACAAAGTGGTATCAGAGACACAGTTTTTCCTGCATGGTATTGGAGTAAGTGTCCACAAATGCCATGACATTTATGTGAATGGAATTGCGGCCATTCACACTAAGATGTTATTTGAGGCCTATAGGAAGAGTCAATCATGTCTATATTCAGTTAGAGTCCCTGTCATTTCTTAGAACTCTTGATCCGGTCATAAGTTTTCCCTTATTCTCAGGTGAGCTATGCAACCTGTGAACTGTCGCTGCCATCGTCACCACAGCAGCCTTATGTGGGCTAATGCCAGTTACATCCAGCACCTCGAGCAAGCTGTTCTGAACCTGGCAGAGGTGGTCAACAAGCAGCTTAGAGTGCATCACCAGGGGACACAGATAGGTATGACCAACTTAGCCAAAGGTCACCAGCAAGCACCGTCGTGTAAGAGAAAGATATTATCCTTTGTGTGTGTGTGTTTGCATGTGTGTATTAGTAGGACAGTTCTAATACTAGACTTTGAGTAGTATTTTTAAGGTACATACTAATAAGTATTAGTTATTTCATTATTTTAAATATTTTATGCTAAATGATGTATATAGTGACAATATTTTTATAGATCTACAGGTATTCTGCAATACTGATACAAAAATTTCTTTCTATTGATGCTTAATATTTTGGTTAATGGTTTGATATTCTAAATTCCTTATCAAGGAAATTAAAGTCAATCAACCCAATGATAATTTTAGAGAATGACATGGCTTTGAATTCCTCATTGCACTAGGGGATACGTCGGCATAGCTAACAACTATCAAGCCAAAATTATTTTTTCCTAAAAACCTTATTCTCCTTTATTACTATTATTATTATTCTATTCTGCTTGTTTTGATTTTATTCTTAAAGTGTTAAATCATGAGTTATTTGATTTTGTTCGTTCTTGAATTGCACATAGCCAGTAAAATTATGAGTTATGATGAACTGTGGCATGATATGATGATAAATGAATAAATGAGATGCATGATTAATGTTTTATGAACATGAAATGTTAAAAGTTAAATGTGTAACACCCTAATTCTTAACCTAACTTTCTAGAATACATAAGGTTAATCATTAGGTTATTACTTCTTAGTCTCATTGTTTTATGAAAATACTTAGCGAAAATACGGGCGAATTTTTTTTGAAAACATAAATAAAAGTAAGAGCCGCGTTCTTATCTAATCGTGAGATAGAAATTAAAAACACAAATATCAAGGTGTAACGAACACAACAATCAGAGCATATATCCATAACACAACAAGGAAACATTTCATTAGATACGTAGTTAAGGTACATATTTAGTCACACCCTCATAGAATCGGGCTGAGCTTGTAATACATCAAGAGAACAGGAAAGCAATAAAGTACATGGTGCAATGGAAAATAAAACCACTATGCTACCCTCCTACCAAGCTACGAGTACTAAATTATAACCCCATTATAACCCCTCCCAAAAGATACTGCCGAAGGGAAAATCCTCGTATGGCTCGTGTACTCAAAAAGCTCTCCAACGGAGTCTAGTGATGACGGGGGCGCTCGAGTGACGGGGGTATGTAACCCATGAACTGCCCGATCTCCTCCTGAGTTAGCCAGTGGAGTAGAAAAGGAACGCGTGACGGCTGGATGTGAGCTCCTCGGCGCAGGCGCATCTCGGCTCTCCTCGCCAAGCACGGCTGCATCACGATCTCCTCGCTCCCCTCACGTCTGAACTGGGGAAAAAGAGCAGAGTCCTCTGGGAAGACGTGCATCGGTGAGTCCTCGGATGGATCCACCTCCGACCTCCTCGAACGGGGCACATACTCCGGATAATCGCGAATGACTAAGGCAAACGAACGAGCACGATGCGTCTGCTCGTCGCGAGGGCGAGTGCGCTCGAAGATCATATCGTCACCACCAGAAGGTGCAGTAGGAGTGAACTAGTAGCTGGATACTGGATAAGCAAAAGGTCGTCCCATGTACACAAAAACACGAACAGCACAATGACCCTCGAAGTGATAGGAATAGTGGTCTGGATCGTAGTGCACCTCTTAGACGGGCGCATCAATGAAGACTACGAACGTCGCCATTTGACTCTGAAGATGTGATGAAAGAAAGAGGAAGAAGAGAAAAGGAGTGAGAATCTTGCTAAAGAATCTCAGTAGGAGTCTCCTATCCTAGGGTTACATCGTTCATATCCTCAGGAACCTTGGGTTTATTTATAAAAGGGTGTGCATACATATAAGGTCCATTATTAAGGTTTATAAAAGCTAATTATCCAAGGTTCATTCCTTTTAGCATGCATCTTAATGTCATGAGTGCAATATACTTAAGCATGAATGCATGGCAATACATTATGCAAGCAAATAAATAAATCACGATATCAAGCAACAGATAAGTGGCATAAAAGTACAAAACTTGTAAGTTCTTTTCCTCAAGGACCACCTTCTTTTCATAGCCACCAAATCCAACCGTAAACACCAGTGCCCGGTGATATTCATACGCATCACCAAATCCAACCAAACACACCCTATCTCCTTAGAATGAGCCCCAGCAAAATGAGCTTAAACCTAACTAGTTATCACTAGATTTCTAAGAGGGCAAGAAAGGGTAACTTAGGAATAATTCTTTCTTTACTCATGACTATGTGACTTGAAAAGAGACATCGTATCTCCTTTCTCACATCCGAACTCTTTAAGTTCTTTCTCTCAATGACCACCTTCTTTTCGTAGCCACCAAATCCAACCATAAACATCAGTGCCCGGCGATATTAAACGCATCACCAAATCCAACCAAACACACCCTATCGCCTAGGAATAAGCTCAACTATATTTATACTCATTACCAAATTATTCTCATCATCAAGTCCAACCAAATACACCCATATTGCCTGAATGAGCTCAAACCTAACTAGTTTTTACTAGATTTTTAAGAGGGCAAAAGAAGGGGTACATGCTCTCTCTCATTCAATTCTCATAATCATGATAGGCATAACATCTCAACAATTCATACAATTCATCATGCCACACCGACTCACAATGCATGTACTTACACATTCAATTCCACAATTTACAATCAATATCTAAGGTAACATAAACAGTTTCACTCTAGCACATGCATTCACACATCATCATAGCTTCATCATAAAAGATCACATCATCATAACTCATATAGATAATACTCGTATATCACAACATCACACCTCATATACCATCACATTATGCATATTAACATATCATACTTGCATTACCAAACTAAAAGCGATAAAATCTCTTAATGTCTTATGCATTGACCCTTAAGGTCCTTAACTCACAATCTAAGTTATAATTCATCATATCTTAAACTCTCGGGTACCTATAGGCTCAAATCTAAGTATTCCTCACTCAATACTATGATCATAAACATCTCTAAACCTCAAGTGTAACGCCCCGATTTTCTGTTAGAGTAAAAATGACCAAAATGCCTATGAGGTCATTTTCGGCCCAGAATTCGAGGAAAGCCGATCCGGTAGTACTTGAAGGGAAAACTCAATGTTGGAAGGGGATTAGATGACTCGTGTACCTTTCCGGGATCGAAAATCTCATTTTTCGAGTTTTCGGGTCAAAATGACCAAAACACCCATGCGGTGTTTTACCCATTTGCAAGTGCCGGATGAACCCGAAACTTCTCCAGATGGTTTTAAAAGGCGTTTTTATGTATTCTATGACTTTAGTTTTGGTCACGGAGGTCCCGAGCGAAATTAGTGCAAAATTACGATTTTGCCCCTAGTTTCGTGTTTTTACGCTTTATCGCGTGATTAAGCAAACCTAAGCAATATTAGGCTCTAATCGAAGATTAATTAATTTCCATAATTAATCTTGAGTCAAAATAATTTATTAAAGTTGATTAGAACCTAAAAGTGCTTAATTACAACTTGAAATCCTATTTTAAATTCAACATTCCTAGTCATGGAATCTTGAATAGTATTTTCTCTCTCCAATTCCTTAAATCATGGAATTGTGTTTCACATTGTTTATTCACAAATGAGTTTTTAATTCTCTAATGATGTATGAGCACTCCTAATCTTGTCATAAAATCCCTAAACCTCATTCTTAGTCACCTAAACTTAAGCTTAATTATTCCTAACCTTGTACCTAAACTAACGCACACTTAAACCTATCATTAACACCTAATTACATGAGAGATTTTTCCTCCTTCTCTGCTGTAGCAATCTGGCCGATTGCATGCCCTCCCTCATATGCATCACATGCTCAAATTTTTCATACTTCAAAGGCCTTACTTTCATCTTACATGAACCATGCTTTGTGTCACAACTTCCATACCTTCATCCATGCCTCATCCAAGGACAACTTCTAGAAGACTTTTCCTCCCCCATTTTCTAGTCTGAATTCCGCCAGCCTTCTTCCCCCATTTTAATGAATTATTTCATTTCAAATTTGAAGGAAAATCACCTCAAATCACCATACCTTGTCATACTTTCAATCAAGCTTGATTTTCCAAATGAATAACTAAATGAAATAAACCAATTGCTTCATTTATTTGTGGCTGAAAAACTTCCAGCCATGTCAAGTTTCTAGAAGACTTATTTCATTCAAAATTTGAAAGAAAACTCACTCAAAAACCCATGCTTAAAGTCATACTTTGTATCATAAACTCCATACCTCAACCATGCTTGTATGACACCTTGTAAGAGATATTTTCCTTCCTTTTCCTCCCTTTTGCTGTAACGCCCGGGGACGAGGATGAGGATGAGGAGTGATCATCGGTGCAAAGAGGGCACGGACAAGGAGTGGCTCCTCGCAAGGTCCTCTAAGCGGAGGGGTACATGAATGAACCGATTACACACCCGAATGAGAGGGATCCTGAGACTGTATAGGTATGGGACTATCTGATTGAGGAGGGCTTATATGAATTGATTTGTACTACCTATATCAACAAGATGCATCTTCTTTTCGGTAGCCCAAACTGAAAGAACTCCACAGTTAAGCGTGCTTGACCTGGGGTAATTTTGGGATGGGTGACCTCCTGGGAAGTTTTCCCAGGAAGCGTGCGAGTGAGGACAAAGCATGCTGAAAAGACCCGTGTTGGTTTGTGGGGACAGTCGTCAATCCATAAAGCAGCAGGGGATGTTACAAATGGTATCAGAGCCTGCACCTCTTCCAATACGGTGTGGTTCGTGGATGAACCAGGCGGAAGCTGGTGGGCATGTAACGCCCGGGGACGAGGACGAGGAGTGATCGCCGGTGCAAAGAGGGTACGGACAAGGAGCGGCTCCTCGCAAGGTCCTCTAAGCGGAGGGGGTACATGAATTAACCGATTACACACCCGAATGAGAGGGATCCTGAGACTGTATAGGTATGGGACTATACAGTTGAGGAGGGCTTATGTGAATTGATTTGTACTACCTATATCAACAAGATGCATCTTCTTTTCGGTAGCCCAAACTGAAAGAACTCAACAGTTAAGCATGCTTGACCTGGGGTAATTTTGGGATGGGTGACCACCTGGGAAGTTTTCCCAGGAAGCGTGCGAGTGAGGACAAAGCATGCTGAAAAGACCCGTGTTGGTTTGTGGGGACAGTCATCAATCCATAAAGCAGCAGGGGATGTTACATTTGCTACGGCTTCTTATCCCCCTCAATGAGCCTTCATTTGTTTCATTTTCTATAAATACCTTGCCTAAAAACACATGCAAACACTTTACCTCATTTGCAAACTTTTAGATTTTCTAAGCTTTCTTTGAGTTCTTCCTTTTCTCTCTAAGTTTTCAAGAGAGTTTCCTCTTGTTCTTCATCTTCATCTTCTTCATCTCTTCATCACATAATCATCTCATAACCTTCAAACACCACCTCACAACCGCAAATCACCTCCTAAGCTCTCAAACACCTCACCTTAAACACAACCTCAACCAAACACATTTTTCTCTTCCTTGTTCTTCACAAGGCCGAAGCCATCTTGTCCCAAGGAGGAGTTCTTCATCTTGTTTCCCTTTGCAAAGATCAAAGCTTTCAACTTCACTCTAGGTAGGAGTGTTTTTCTAAACTTGTGTTTTTTCAAAATGAGTTTTTCTCTAGCTTTCTCTTGGACTTTCTTTTTGAAACTTTCTTTTGATTTTCCTTCCTCTCTATTTCGGCTATGAGGCCCTATTTATGAGCATGATAGCTTGATGATGAGAGTTTCTAGATGATGACCTTGTGTTCATCTCAAAGAAACCTCTAAAGCTAGAGTTTTTCTTTTCCTTAAACTTGATCTATATGACACTTAGCTCACATGGTTTTTCAACCTAAGAAAAATAATCTAAGGATTTCAAAATGCCCAAGCCTACCCTTGTCAACCTTAAAGTTGGCTGGCACATTCTAGAGATTTTTCTCTAGATAGGGGTTTTGGGTACTTAATAAAGCACTTGACTTAGTTTCATACTCTTTTCCTTTTGAAGGTTTCGGTTTTAGTTTCCTTTTCCTTGAGATTTTATGTTCTTTTGAAAGTTTGTTCTTTTGAGCTTGATGATGATGTTCAAAAACCCCATAGTTCCTTTGAGAACTTGGTTCAAGAACTCTAAAGCTCTCTTTGTGATGAGATGAGTGTTGGGTTGAGTTTGATTCTCAAAAGTCTTGTAAGAGCTCTAGATTATATTAAAATGAATCTTGCATCCATGTTTATTTTCCTTGCTATCAATAAGTACCAAGAATAACAAATGAACTTGCATTATCATGTTTATATTTCAAGTCCTCACTTAAATATCAAAGATAATAACAGGTTACATCTCATGTTTATTTTATGCTCTCACTTTACTTTCTAATGGAACCTAAAATAAGTGCATGAGCATGTCTATTTTTATGTCATCACTTAAATGAACCTAGAGCTCAAAGTCTTGCCCATCTTGGTCTCAAACAAAGGCTTGAAAATATTTATTTCTTTAGCTTGAGATTTCGGCCCCCAAGGAGTTTTACGTGTTACAAGTATTGAAAACTATGTTTTATAATTTTTCTAAGCTTATATGAGTTCAAGGAATGTATAGAACCAAATTTTATTAATTTAGGACCTCTTGAGATGAAATTTATTTAGCTACTTCCCTCACAAGTATTTTGATGATTTTAGATGATAAAAATGTTTATAAATGAGTTTTGAAAGTCTTGAAAAGGTTCCAAGAGAAACTAGTGTGTTATGTGCTTTAAAAACCAAGTTCTATGCTTTTTATGGAGATGTATGTTTCGGTTCTGCCTTGCTATGTTTGGCCACTGTATATGCTGTTTTGATGATGATCATATGATTATGTTTGAGTATAATTAATGTTAGAACTCATATGTGAAAGATAAGAGAAGTTAGTAACTAGAAAAGAATTAATTTGAGAGTTTTAGATCCCTTAATGTTTGAATTTTTTGGGTTCTGTCCAGCAAGGTTTAGAATTGATAATTATGGTTTTAAATTAGTTTAAATGTGTAGGAATGACTCATAATTGGTTTAGGACTTGATCTTGATGCCTTAGGAATAAACCGAACTTAGAAAGGGTCATTGTTATGACTCCTAGGTACCCGTAAAGTTAGGATTTTAGATTCTGCATCCTTGAGGTTTAGAGATGTTATTGACCATAGTGTGAGGTAAGGAATACTTAGATATGAGCCAATAGGTACCCTGAGAGTTTAAGTTTTGATGATTTATAACTTAGACTGTGGGTTAGAGACCTTAAGGGTCAATGCATAATACTTTAAGAAATTGTTAATGCTATGATGTTTACATGATGCATGATGTGTTGAGAAGTTTATGATGCATGAGGAATTGATTGTTTGAAGTATGAGTATTTCATAGCATGTGTTTTAAATGAGAAGTATGTTGTGTGAATTAGCTTGTGGCACAAGTATCGGTTTGAAGGAAATTCGGTTAAACAGCTGTTATGCTGCCGAATTTCTGTCAAACCCTAAAGGGTTGAAAAATGTTTTAAAGTACGCTATGAGATGAAAACCCTGGGTGACATCGGTTCGGCCGAGCACCCCCAGGAGATTTTTATGTGACAAGCCTTTGGGGCGTGCACTACCCTTTCACGATGAGGAGGAGCCAAATCCGTGAGGGCACTGACATGAGCTTTACCAAAGTGGACAATTCGCTGTGAACTCGAGGCCAGTAAAGCGTTCCAAAAAGGGTATGTCCTAAGAGAGGAATCCCCTAGCCCGCTAGCCCGTATCGTTTAGTGGTCGGGTATGTTATTTGATTTTATTCGCTTATTCAGATAATAAGCAAGAGCTAGTGACGACTAGCTGATGTATGAGCTCATAGCTTAGGTTTTATTATTATTATTGGGGTGGCCTCAACCTTGCTAAAGATCCTATGAATGATGTCACAGATGTGGAAGAGAATTCTATATGAGAAGTATTACCCCTATGCCACATGGTTTATGTTTATATGCTTTGATGTGTTGTTTTATATGCTCAAGTATTGACATGCACCCATGGTATAACATGTTGCATTCATAACATCAAGATGCATGCTAAAAGGAAAGGACCTTGGATAGTTAGTTTTGGAAAACCCTAAATTGAATCTTATATGCATGCTCACTATTTTATAATTAAACCCAAGGTTCCTGAGGATGTGAACGATGCAACCCTAGGATAGGAGACTCATACTGAGATTCTTTAGCAAGAATTCTCATTCCTCTCTCTTCTTTTTTCCGTCATATCTTCAGAGACTGATGGCGATGTTCGTAGTCTTCATTGACACGCTCGTATGGGAGGTGCACTACGACCCAGACCACTGCTCGTATCACTTTGAGGGTCATTGTGCGGTTCGCATTTTTGTGTACGTGGGACGACCTTTCGCTTATCCGGTATCGAGCTACTAGTTCACCCTTACTGCACCTTTTGGTGGTGACGACATGATCTTCGAGCACACCCGCCCGCACAACGAGCACAGACGTCGTGCTCATCCATCTGCTTCTGCCATCCATGACTTTCCGGAGTATATGCCACATTCGAGGAGGTCTGAGACGGACCCGCCTTAGGATTCGCCTACGCACGTCCCTTCGGAGGGTTCTGCACCTTTTCCCCAGTACCGGCATGCGGGGAGTGAGGAGACCGTGATGCAACTGCATTTAGCGAGGAGGCCCGAGATGCGTCCGCGTCGAGGAGCTCATGCCCAGCCTGCACGTGTTCCCTTCCCACTCCACTGGCCTACTCAAGAGGAGATCGAGCAGTTCGTGGGCTACATAACTCCCATCGCCCGAGCGTCCCCATCGTCACTAGATTCTAGTGGAGTGCCTTACGAGTACCCGAGCCTTCGTGGAGATCTTCCCTTAGACAGTACCTTTTGGGAGGGGTTTTGGATTAGTACTCGTAGCTTAGTAGGAGGGTAGCATTTTGGGTTTCATTTCCTGTTGTGCCATGTACTTTACGCTTTCTAGTTTTCTGTTGTATTTTATTTCCGATGTATTACAAGCTCTGCCCTTTCTTAGGGTATTACTAGCTATGTACTTCAACTATTATTATTATTAATGAAATGTTTCTTTTGTTATCATGATCGTTGTTCTTTGAGTATATGCTTTACCTTATGGTTTCTAATGATTGTTACGCGTGCTTTATATTTCTGTCATTCGATTAATTAAGTTCGCGGCTCTCACTTTGTTTTATGTTTTAAAAAAAAAAAATTTACCCATAATTTCTGCTAAGTATTTTAATAAAATGATGAGACTAAGAAGTAATAGCCTAATATTTAACCTAATGTATTCTAGAGAGTTGGGTTAAAAATTAGGGTGTTACATTTTGGTATCAGAGCAGTTCGATTCTCATGGAGCCTGAGGATTGGACTGACCATGCTTTAGAAGCATGATGCGATAGTTATGTCATGTGTAGTGCTTGATAGAGATAAGCTATGGGACTAGAGATGCATGACTTCTGTTGCTTGCAAGTGCCATGGTAACTAGCTCATTTTGCATTAATATTGAGCCTGATCAACTTGATGTTCACTATCTCATGTGTTTAGGAACCAATGGCACCGCGACGACAGCCTAGGACTATGCCTGAAGCTGCTCAAGACAATGCGACTGCTGCTGCTGTCCGTCAAATGGTGCAAGCCATGGAGCGGATGTTCGATCGCATGAATCAACAAGAGAACGTTGCCCTTGCTCCCCCTGCTACTGAGGTGGTTGAGCAAGCCCGCTTCAGCGAGTTTGGCAAGGTGAACCCCTGATCTTTCGAGGCGTAATGGACCCCGACAAGGATGACGAGTGGATCAAAGACATGGAGAAGATCTACTCTATCGTCACCTGCTCGGAGGAGTAGAAGGTTACCTTTGCTGCCTTTATGATGAAATCGGCCTTGAGTTACGGTGGAATAGAACGGCGCTTTGCTAGAAGCACGGAACTCCCATCGACTGGGAGCTGTTCAAGACCTTCTTCTACGAGAAGTACTTCTCGGAGTTCGTAAGGAATGCTAAGGACATTGAGTTCATGCAGTTGACCCAGGGAGGGTCTACTGTAGCCCAGTACGCCGCCAAGTTCGAGGAGCTGATCAAGTTCTCTCCGGTGTTTCAAGGAAACCCCGACGAGGTATGGAAATGCGTCAAATATGAGGCCGGTCTGAAGGCGGAGTTGAACTATGCTGTGGCCCATATGGAGATAAGAGATTTCCCGACTCTGGTCAACAAGTGCCAGATTCTAGAAGAGGGACAACGGAAGCTGCATGTAACAAAAGCGGAGAAAGCTACGGGGCTCGGACCTCAAGCCCCGAGGTTCAAATCGTAATACCCATCAAGGAACCACTACCACCCCTACCAGACTAACTAGTTCCGACCACCGCAACAACAACAACCGAGAGCTCTTGTACACCAACAATCCAAACAACATCAATGGCCACCATTTCAACACCAAGGCCCGAGGAACTTCAACAACCAACCCCGTGGGCCGGGTGGACCCCGGAACCACAACGGAGGACCAAGTAGGGCCAAGAACAAGGCACCACAAGTCCCTGCTGCTAACCCTGGAGCAGCATCTGCTGATGTGTGCCTGCGATGTGGGAGGAGTCATGGTGATTGCCCCTGCACAGCAGGGCGAGGAGTCTGCTTCCGATGTGGCAAGCCTGGCCACTATGCCATCACCTGCATGAGTAGCGGACCGTCGAACCAAAACCCCCGACCCCAACACCAAGGGCGGACCTTTACCCTCAACGCTGAATGTCCAACGATCTCATTCAAGGTACGTGCGAGCTTAACGGGAGAACCTTAACTGTACTCTTTGATTCAGGCGCTACCCATTCTTTTATCTCATATGCTAGTGTCGAGTCTTTAAATTTGCGAGTCTCTAAGCTTCCCTTTGATCTTATTGTTTCTACCCCCACAAATCATCCTATTAATACTTGCAAATGTTGTTTGAACTGTCATCTTGTTGTAGAAAATAGATCTTTTATCATAGATTTGATTTGCTTACCCCTGTGAACACCATATTTTGTCCGAACATTTTATTTTCATTATTTTGCTTCTTCCATTTTTTTTGTGTCAGCCCATCCTATTTTGGTTTTTTGGCCTAGTTGTAAAAAAAAAAAAATCAATCAAGCTAGCCCATTGTAGCCTTTTAGTCCACATCATACTTGGTCCATTTTTTTTTTTAAATTCAATCAAAACCCAAAAGCTTCTCCCTGACGGTGATCAAAATAAAAAAATGCAAAAAGGACATAGTGTTAGCAGTGCATGTAGTGATGATTTGATAGCTGCATCACAAAATCTCAACGTTCCAACGGTAAGGAGATACAATCTTGACTACAAAGCAGAGCATTTAATGCAATTCAGCTTATTCAAAGAGCCAATAGTAAAAAGAAGCAATGCATTTAATGCTTCCGTAAGATCAAATAGATATCTCCAACAGTGAAGTGAATAATAATGTCAAAAAACGCATGCTGTGAAAAACGGTTCAAGCAGATTGAGTTGAAATTGACATCTTGAAAATCTGTCAAGGATCTATGCGTGCAATCTATGAAAAATGAAAATCCCAAGAATTAAGGCATCAGCAGCTAAGCATCCAGAGAGGAATTCTTCAGCTGCATAAATAAAGAAATTAGAAACAACAAAAGGGAAAAAAAGCCAATTTCCAGAAAACATAGAGAGAACTGAGAGAGAGGTAGAGTTAATATTTAGCAAGAGAGATGGGGGAACTTTAAGAAGAGGCACACACAGAGGGAGCCAATTCTTGGCAGGCACAGAGGGAAAGTTGCTAGAGTTAATTTTAGGGAAGAGACTGATTGGAATGAAAAATTCAAAAATTGCAACAATCTTCATCATCACAGAAGATCCACTTCACCACCTCCACCACTAACCACAACCCCACGCTATCATCTACAACCTTCATAGAAATCACATTTTAGCCTAAACATCATAACTACCATTCTGCTCCTCACAAAAGCTTTTCCATTGATCCTAAAACAGAATCCATACAACCATAGCCATTATCACCCCATCACCACCTTATTCACCACTCAACTCACCACCATAGCCAAATCTCAATATAATTCATCTAATACCATCATTTTTCCTTACTAACAGTCCCCAATCATAATCATAATACCATAACCATCCATAACCCAATCAAAGTCAAGCAAGAAACAAAATAAAATTAACAGCACATCAAGACTAAAATAAACCCAAGACCAAAAACCAAATTCAGAAATTCAGAAAAAGGAAGGAGCAGTCATCGTTGTCCTTCACCAGTCCCTTTGCGCCGTCAAGAAGCCACTGCGCTCAGCCGTGAGCCGCTGCCCTGCTCCTAGTCACCGCCACATCAGCTACCTTTCTCTGCCACCCCCGCGCTGCTGTCTTGGCCGCGAACTTCTCCTCACAAAGACCCTCTCCTGTCCCTCACCGCTTGAGCTCAACCTCTACTCCGTGAGAAACCTACAACTCTTCCTCGCGAAGCTAGCACTGCGCGCCTCCCCATCAGCCTGCACAGCCACAAATGCGACCTGCACAACACCATGAATTCGCCACCTCCTCGGACCTCGTCGTCGTGAAAGCCGCGATCCCATCGCGTCGCCTTGCTCCAGCCCAGTCGCGCTGCATAAGCTCTCTTTCTTGGCCACTCCCACACTGCTGTAGTCTTGGCTGTGAATTTCTTCCCAAGCAGCTCTTGTTTGCCACAGTCACCCTTCCCTTCATCTTGTGTCTATTCCGTTTATTAATTAGGTTGGTATAGTTATTAATTTTTGTTGCTATTTTATAAAGAAAAATCCTTTCAGGCCAAGTTCTCAACATTCGGGACTTAAGGATTTAGGATCACCCCTTAATTTTTTTTTTTTTTTCGTTTAATTGGATTGATGCATTTTTAGATTAGATTTTCTTTAGTGTCTAGCATCCTTTTTATTTGTTTGGTTAGAAATAGTTTTTTTTTCCCTTTTTCATTTGGGCTTATTGGAACCTTTAGGATGTTGGGCTTGCTTTTTTCTATATATCAGTTTTTGGTGTTGGGTGGGTATTAGGCTGGGATTGTTTTTGGTGCTAATTCATTTTTTGGTAGGTTTAAGTTTTTATTTTGTTTGGGCCTATTAAAAAATAAAAATATAATAATAATAAGAAAAATAAATAAATATACAATATGAAATATAAAAAAAAAACATTTCCTTTATCCATGCAACGGTTAGCTGTCGTGATTGAGATGTGGCTGTCTCCTTCATGTACTATTGAATTGTAAGGATTTATTGAGTAGTTTGGTGCTAACTTGAATCTCATGCAAAAAATGGATTTTTTCTCTTAACAAGTCGTCAGTTAAAAAGGGTCCACTTTTTTCAAAAAAATTAAAATCAATCAACACATTTTTATGTTCTTCACTTTTAATTTAAAACTCATCAAACATTTTCTACAGAACGACGTGACTTTGAGTTCCTCATTGCACCAGAGGATACGTCAGCGTAGTCAACAACTATCAAGTCCAAATTAATTTTTCATAAAATTAGTTCTTTAACTTTTTTTTTAAATTTCAATTTTCATTTCTTTGTAAGTAAATAATTACTAATTATGTTTGGGGAAAAATAAATATTTTAAAGTCATAATTAATTTGCATAATAAGCTCTACGGTAACCGTATTTTATACGGATGTATTAGGGGTGCAGTGGGATTAAGTTTCCACCCTTCTCTAATCATAATCAAACTCCCAAACCTTAAATCCCTCTTCAAAGACCAGTTTTACCAATTAAAGGTTTTCCAATTTTTAACCAGAATTAAAATTGGTGGCGACTCCCTTTATTTTAAAATCATTGTCATTTCTTGTCGCAATAACCTCCGGGTATGTTGTAACAACCCCTTAAAGACATAGGTATCATTCTAGGCATGGATTGGCTTCACTCCAACCGTGTATTGTTAGACTGTGGAACCTAAACCATTGTTTTTCCTTCTCCTCGCAAACCCATTAGTGAACCTATGAGATTGTACCTAAACTCCGTAGAGGTCTTCTGTAGTGGGAAGAGAACTAAGGAATATGTTCTCCTAGCCGCCTGCGATGTAGACTTTGAGCAAAACCTAGGTGATATACCTGTGGTGAGAGACTATCCCGAGGTGTTTTCGGATGAAATACCCGAATTCCCTCCAGAAAGAAAAGTGGAGTTTTCTATAGAGTTGGTTCCTGGAACGGGACCGATCTCTATAGCCTCGTATAGGATGTCACCTTTGGATTTGGCGGAGTTAAAGACCCAGTTAGAGGAGCTGTTGGAGAAGAGTTTTATAAGGCCGAGTGCTTCGCCTTAGGGCGCTCCGGTCTTATTTGTGAATAAGGAGGATGGAAGCATGAGAATGTGTATAGATTATAGGCAGTTGAATCGAGTGACCATAAAGAATAAGTACCCGTTGCCTAGGATTGATGATCTTATGGACCAGTTGAAAGCATCAATAGTGTTTTCTAAGATCGACTTAAGATCGGGTTACCATCAAATTAGGGTTAGAGATCAGGACAATTCATAAAACCGCCTTTCGAACTCGGTATGGACACTTTGAGTTCAATGTGATGTCGTTTGGTTTGACGAATGCTCCCGCAGTCTTTATGGATTACATGAATAGGATCTTTCGACCCTATTTAGATCAGTTCGTGGTTGTGTTTATAGATGATATTCTCATCTATTCAAAAACCCACGAGGAGCATGAGCGTCATTTGAGGCTGGTTTTAGAGGTATTGAAGGAGAAAAAGTTATACGCCAAGCTCTCTAAGTGTGAATTTTGGTTGGATGGGGTGAAATTCTTAGGACATCTTGTGTCAAAAGGTGGCATAGTTGTCGACCCGAGTAAGATAGAAGCCGTGATGAATTGGGATAGACCAACCTCTGTGACCGAGATTAGAAGCTTTTTGGGTTTAGCTGGCTATTACAGTAGGTTTATCAAAGGATTTTCCCAGTTAGCCCTACCCTTAACCAAGCTCACTAGGAAGAATGCCCCATTTGAGTAGAGCCCTAAGTGTGAAAAGAGTTTCCTAGAGCTTAAGGAAAAGCTCACTTCAACCCCAATTCTGGTTTTACCTGACCCCATGTGCCCTTCGAGGTATATTGTGGTGCTTCAAGCAAAGGTTTAGGTTGTGTGTTGATGCAGAACAGGCAAGTGGTAGCCTATGCGTCCAGACAACTAAAGCCTCATGAGGTAACCTACCCTACCCATGACTTAGAATTAGCAGCCATCGTGTTTGCCCTTAAGATGTGGAGACACCATTTATATGGTGTAAGGTTCGAAGTTTTCTCCGATCATAAGAGTCTCAAGCATCTCTTTGATCAAAAGGAGTTAAATATGAGGCAAATGAGATGGATGGAATTCCTCAAAGATTATGACTTCGGCTTAAGTTACCACCCCAGCAAGGCTAATGTAGTCGCCGATGCCTTGAGTCGAAAGTTGTTACGTTTGTCTTGTATGATGATCAATGAAGTTGAGTTAACAGAGCAGTTTAGGGTTATGAATCTGGGGATGTTGGCATCTGAGAATGGTATTGTGATGAGTCATCTCACGGTGACCAATGGGTTTAAGCAAAGGATTATACTTGCCCAAAGAGAAAATGAGGACTTTATGGAGACAATAAAGGCAGTTAAGGCCGGAACGCTGAAAGGTTTCGAGCAAGGCCCCGATTGGTTGTGGAGGTTTGAGGGGCGGATCTGTGTGCCACAAGATGGCGGCCTCCGAGAGAAGATCTTGGAGGAGGCTCACAAGAGTCACTTTGCCATCCATCCTGGTACTACCAAGATGTATCAGGACTTGAAAAAGATGTTTTGGTGGCCCGGATTGAAGAAGGATGTGGTCGCACTGGGTGAGTAAGTGTTTGATCTGCCAAAAGGTCAATATCGAACACCAAAAACCTTCTGGCATGTTGCAACCCCTGTCAATCCCCGAGTGGAAGTGGGAGAGTATATCGATGGATTTCGTGACAGGATTGCCAAGGACCCAAGCTGGCCATGATGCCGTATGGGTAATCATGGATCGACTAACAAAGTCGGCCCACTTTCTGCCTATTCGAGTCACATGCTCATTGGACAAATTGGCTCAACTATACATCCAAGAGATAGTAAGGTTGCATGGAGTGTCGTCGACGATAATCTCGGATCGAGATCCGCGGTTTACATCACGTTTTTGGGCAGCCTTTCAAAAGGCGTTTGATTCCAAGTTGTACTTAAGCACTGCTTACCACCTACAAACGGAAGGTCAATCTGAGAGAACAATCCAAACCCTAGAGGATATGTTAAGAGCTTGTGTCTTGGATCAAAAGGGAGTTGGGATAAGTACATGCCTTTGATCGAGTTTGCGTATAATAACAGTTATCACGCGAGCATCGATATGGCACCGTACGAAGCGCTGTATGGAAGGAAGTGCCAATCACCCTTGTATTGGCACAAACCTCGAGAACAAAGTGTTTTAGGACCTGATGTAGTGAGGGAAACGATGGAGCAAATCAAGAAGATTAAGGATAGAATCTTAACCGCTCAAAGTCGGCAGAAAAGCTACGCGGACAAAAGGCGCAAGCCCTTGGAATTCCAAGAAGGCAAACATATATTTCTAAGAATCACTACCACTACAGGAATAGGTAGAGCCCTGAAAGTCAAAAAGTTGAGTCCCCGATTTCTCTGTCCTTTTGAAATTCTTCAGAGAATCCGATCTGTAGCTTACAAAATAGCCCTGCCACCCAATCTGTCAAATCTTCACGACGTCTTTCACGTGTCTCAGTTGAGGAAGTATGAGTCCGACCCTAGCCATGTCTTAGAGCCAGAACACGTACAGTTAAGGGAGGACCTAACGTTCAATCTACCGTCTACGAGAATCGTGGACCAAGGCGTCAAGCAGTTGAGGAACAAGTCTATTCCTTTGGTGAAGGTCGCGTGGGAACGTGGCAACACCGAGGAGTTCACATGGGAACTTGAGTCCGAGATGAGGTCGAAGTACCCCGAGTTGTTTTAAGGTATGAATTTTGAGGGCGAAATTCTTTTTAAGGAGAGGAGTAATGTAACGCCCTGATTTTCTGTTAGAGTAAAAATGACCAAAATGCCCCTGAGGTCATTTTCGGCCCGGAATTCGAGGAAAGCCGATCCGGCAATACTCAGAGGGCTACCTCAATGTTGGAAGAGGATTAGATGACTCGTGTACCTTTCCGGGATCGAAAATCACGTTTTTCGAGTTTTCGGGTCAAAATGACCAAAACGCCCCTGCGATGTTTTACCCGTTTGCAAGTGCCGGATGAACCTGAAACTTCTCCAGATAGTTTTAAAAGGCGTTTTTATGTATTCTGTGACTTTAGTTTTGGTCCCGAAGGTCCCGGGCGAAATAAGTGCAAAATTACAATTTTGCCCCTAGTTTCGTGTTTTTACGCTTTATCGCGTGATTAAGCAAACCTAAGCAATATTAGGCTCTAATCGAAGATTAATTAATTTCCATAATTAATCTTGAGTCAAAATAATTTATTAAAGTTGATTAGAACCTAAAAGTGCTTAATTACAACTTGAAATCCTATTTTTAATTCAAGATTCCTAGTCATGGAATCTTGAATTGTGTTTTCTCTCTCCAATTCCTTAAATCATGGAATTGTGTTTCACATTGTTTATTCACAAATGAGTTTTTAATTCTCTAATGATGTATGAGTACTCCTAATCTTGTCATAAAATCCCTAAACCTCATTCTTAGTCACCTAAACTTAAGCTTAATTATTCCTAACCTTGTACCTAAACTAACACACACTTAAACCTATCATTAACACCCAATTACATGACAGATTTTTCCTCTCTCTCTGCTGTAGCCATCTGGCCGAATGCATGCCCTCCCCTATATGCATCACATGCTCAAATTTTTCACACTTCAAAGGCCATACTTTCATCTTACAAGAACCATGCTTTGTGTCACAACTTCCATACCTTCATCCATGCCTCCAAGGACAACTTCTAGAAGACTTTTCCTCCCCCATTTTCTGGTATGAATTCCGCCAGCCTTCTTCCCCCATTTTAATGAATTATTTCATTTCAAATTTCAAGGAAAATCACCTCAAATCACCATACCTTGTTATACCTTGTCGTACTTTCAATCAAGCTTGATTTTCCAGATGAATAACTAAATGAAATAAACCAATTCCTTCATTTATTTGTGGCTGAAAAGCTTCCAGCCATGTCAAGTTTCTAGAAGACTTATTTCATTCAAAATTTGAAAGAAAACTCACTCAAAAACCCATGCTTAAAGCCATACTTTGTATCATAAACTCCATACCTCAACCATGCTTGTATGACACCTTGTAAGAGATATTTTCCTTCCTTTTCCTCCCTTTTTGCTACGGCTTCTTATCCCCCTCAATGAGCATTCATTTGTTTTCATTTTCTATAAATACCTTGCCTAAAAACACATGCAAACACTTTAGCTCATTTGCAAACTTTTAGATTTTCTAAGCTTTCTTTGAGTTCTTCCTTTTCTCTCTAAGTTTTCAAGAGAGTTTCCTCTTGTTCTTCATCTTCATCTTCTTCATCTCTTCATCACATAATCATCTCATAACCTTCAAACACCACCTCACAACCTCAAATCACCTCCTAAGCTCTCAAACACCTCACCTTAAACACAACGTCACCCAAACACATTTTTCTCTTCCTTGTTCTTCACAAGGCCAAAGCCATCTTGTCCCAAGGAGGAGTTCTTCATCTTGTTTCCCTTTTCAAAGATCAAAGCTTTCATCTTCACTCTAGGTAGGAGTGTTTTTCTAAACTTGTGTTTCTTCAAAATGAGTTTTTCTCTAGCTTTCTCTTGGACTTTCTTTTTGAAACTTTCTTTTGATTTTCCTTCCTATCCATTTCGGCCATGAGGCCCTGTTTATGAGCATGATAGCTTGATGATGAGAGTTTCTAGATGATGACCTTGTGTTCATCTCAAAGAAACCTCTAAAGCTAGAGTTTTTCTTTTCCTTAAACTTGATCTATATGATACTTAGCTCACATGGTTTTTCAACTTAAGAAAATTAATCTAAGGATTTCAAAAAGCCCAAGCCTACCCTTGTCAACCTTAAAGTTGGTCGGCACGTTCTAGAGATTTTTCTCTAGATAGAGGTTTTGGTTACTTAATAAAGCACTTGACTTAGTTTCATACTCTTTTCCTTTTGAAGGTTTCGGTTTTAGTTTCCTTTTCATTGAGATTTTATGTTCTGTTGGAAGTTTGTTCTTTTGAGCTTGATGATGATATTCAAGAACCCCATAGTTCCTTTGAGAACTTGGTTCAAGAACTCTAAAGCTCTCTTTGTGATGAGATGAGTGTTGGGTTGAGTTTGATTCTCTAAAGTCTTGTAAGAGCTCTAGATTATATTAAAATGAATCTTGCATCCATGTTTATTTTCCTTGCTATCACTAAGTATCAAGAATAACAAATGAACTTGCATTATCATGTTTATATTTCAAGTCCTCACTTAAATATCAAAGATAATAACAAGTTGCATCTCATGTTTATTTTATGCTCTCACTTTACTTTCTAATGGAACCTAAAATAAGTGCATGAGCATGTCTATTTTTATGTCATCACTTAAATGACCCTAGAGGTCAAAGACTGGTCCATCTTGGTCTCAAACAAAGGCTTGAAAATATTTATTTCTTTAGCTTGAGATTTCGGCCCCCAAGGAGTTTTACGTGTTACAAGTATTGAAAACTATGTTTTATAATTGTTCTAAGCTTATATGAGTTCAAGGAATGTATAGAACCAAGTTTTATTAATTTAGGGCCTCTTGAGATGAAATTGATTTAGCTACTGCCCTCACAAGTATTTTGATGATTTTAGATGATAAAAATGTTTATAAATGAGTTTTGAAAGTCTTGAAAAGGTTCCAAGAGAAACTAGTGTGTTATGTGCTTAGAAACCAAGTTCTATGCTTTTTATGGAGATGTATGTTTCGGTTCTGACTTGCTATGTTTGGCCACTGTATATGCTGTTTTGATGATGATCATATGATTATGTTTGAGTATAATTAATGTTAGAACTCATATGTGAAAGATAAGAGAAGTTAGTAACTAGAAAAGAATTAATTTGAGAGTTTTAGATCCCTTAATGTTTGAATTTTCTGGGTTCTGTCCAGCAAGGTTTAGAATTGATAATTATGGTTTTAAATTAGTTTAAATGTGTAGGAATGACTCATAATTGGTTTAGGACTTGATCTTGATGCCTTAGGAACAAACCGAACTTAGAAAGGGTCATTGATGTGACTCCTAGGTACCTGTAAAGTTAGGATTTTAGATTCTGCATCCTTGAGGTTTAGAGATGTTTTTGACCATAGTGTGAGGTAAGGAATACTTAGATATGAGCCAATAGGTACACTGAGAGTTTAAGTTTTGATGATTTAGAACATAGACTGTGGGTTAGAGACCTTAAGGGTCAATGCATAATACTTTACGAAGTTGTTAATGCTATGATGTTTACATGATGCATGATGTGTTGAGAAGTTTATGATGCATGAGGAATTGATTGTTTGAAGTATGAGTATGTCATAGCATGTGTTTTAAATGAGAAGTATGTTGTGTGAATTAGCTTGTGGCATAAGTGTCGGTTTGAAGGAAATTCGGTTAAACAGCTGTTATGCTGTCGAATTTCTGTCAAACCCTAAAGGGTTGAAAAATGTTTTAAAGTGCCCTATCAGATGAAAACCCTGGGTGACACCGGTTCGGCCGAGCACCCCCTGTAACACCCTAAATCTTAACCTAATACTACTAGTATGTATTTAGGTTAATCTTTAGAATATTACCCCTTGGTCTCATTCTTTACTTGAAAATACTTAGCGGAAATATGGATAAAATTTTTCTTTTTGGAATTAAAACCAAAGTGATAGCCACACATGATTCTTTGAATGGAAATTTATACAAGTCATATGAGCAATCATAATAAAACACATAAATAACATGGACACATTAACTGATTATATATATAGATAATGTGCCTACCAAAAGGTAGGACTATTCGGTACATGGGAAAATGAAATACAACTGAAATGCAAATACAAGGAAATCATAAAAGCAAGTACAAGGAAACCATGAAAGCAACATCCATACCCGTGTGCACCTAGAGTAGACAACCTGATATACCAAAGAAGGTTTGTCCTCAACTATGTGCCGTGTGTGCACTAGCTACTACCCATCCTATGCACCTACTCCTGCTGGTCCGAGTACTGAGGGGTGGAATCGATCCACTGGCGAATCTCGACGGGAGAGGTCATGCGGATCATCGGAGCGCATCCACCGCGGCGAGGGCACATGGATGGCCTACGAGCCAACCTCGGCTGAACCACTGTCTCCTTACTCCCGGCTCTCATCGGTGGGGGAGCGGGGCTAGAGCTCCAACTGTACATGTGCAATGGCGAGTCCTCTGATGGATCCATCTCCGAATACTGAGTCCGGGGCACGTACTCCAGGTAGTCGAGTACGGCTGACGCCTCGGGCTGCATGCGGAGGATCTGCTCGTCACGTGGTCTGGCTCGCTCAAAAATCATGTTATAATGGTAGGGAGCAGTCGGGGTGAAGCGGTAGCTCCGTACTGGGTGCGCGAAGGGTCGTCCCATAAACATAAATACTCTGACTGTGCAGCGACCCTTAAAATGATATGACCCGAGTGCTGGGTCATGGTGCAGCTCCCACGTCGGGGTGTCGACGAAGAGTACGAAAGTCGCTATCTGAAGATATGACGGAAGAAAAGAGAGAGGGAATGAGAATCTTCTAAAAGAATTCTTAGTAGGGCAATCCCTAACTAAGTGACGTCATCATATCCCCAGGAACCTTGGGTTTTCTTTCTAAAAAGGTGCGCATGCATGTAAACTTCTTTTAAGTTAGTTTTCTAAAGTATTAATTATCCAAGATCCGTCATATTTTACAATGCATCTTATGACTAAGCATAGGATACACTAATGATATGAATGCATCATAAAGATAAGCTAATCAACAAAGTCGCAAAAACGTTATAATAGTTGGCATAAGTTGACAAGTATAAATCTCATAATAACTTTCTTGGTTTTTCATAGCATATGTGACATTTCAACTTTAACTTTATCTCATGGGGCCACCCTAAAACATCTATAGGTTATGAGCTCATACCTTTACTAGTCGTCACTAGCTCTTACTTATCCTATGATAAGCGTAACATAATCCTGACTTAAAGTACGGGCTAGGGGGCAGATTAAGGATCACCTCTTAGGGTCATTTCCTCTTTGAAACACTCTACTAGCAACTAGTGCATAGTAGTATTGTCCGCTTTGGCAAGCTCTATGTCAATACCCTCACGAATTTGTTTTCTTGGGGGTGCTCGGCTAAACCAGTGTCACCCAAGAAGGCGTCTCAGTGTTGTGTCACATTTAAGTTCTCATGATTTTCAAAAAGACCTTTTTCTAAGTTCCTCAAATTTGATGGAAATTTGGCAAAGATGACTACTGTGGGCAATTTCCTCAAATTTGCTTATGCCATGAAAACATATAGGACATACACAAACATTTCTTATAGGGTATAGCATATCATCATATAAAACTTCTTCATAGCACATATCAAACTTATCATAGATAAAGCTCATGTATCATATATCATAAATTAAGCATCATAAAAACTCAAGTCTTTTTAATGTCTTATGCATTGACTCTTAAGGTCCTTAACTCACGTTCTAAGTTATTAATCATCAAACCTAATCTCTTGGGTACCTATGAGGTTATAACTAAGTATTTCTCACCTCACACTATGATCAAGAACATCTCTAAACCTCAAAGATGCAGAATTTATAATCCTAACTTTACGGGTCCCTAGGAGTCTAGCAGTGACCCTTTCTAAGTCTGGTTTGTTCCTAAGGCTTCAAGATCAAGTCCTAAACCATTTATGAGTCATTCCTACACATTTAAAATAATTTAAAACCATGATTATCAAATCTAAACCTTGCTGGATAGAATCCAGAAAATTCAATAATTAAGGGATCTAAAACTCTCAAATTAATTCTTTTCTAGTCTCTAACTTATCTTATCTTCCACATAAGAGTTTTAACATTATTTTTACTCAAACATAAGCATATTATCATCATTAAAATAGCACATACAGTGGAAAATAAATAGCAAGGCAGAACCGAAATGTGCATCTCCATAAAAGGCATAGAACATAATTTCTAAAGCACATAGAATACTAGTTTCTCTTGGAACCTTTTTTAAAACTTTCAAAACTCATTTATAAACATTTTTAGCATTTAAAATCATAAGAATATTCAAGAGGGCAATGACCAATTCATCTTTGCCTCGAGGTCCTAAATCCATAAACCTTAGTTCTACATATTCCTTATACTCATAAAAGCTTAGAGAAAGTATGAAACATAGTTTTCACTATATAGAAACATCAAAGCCTCTTAGGGCCAAAATATAAACCAAAGGAAATAAATATTTTTAGATCTTTGTTTGAGACAACCATGGGCAAGTCTTTGAGCTCTAGGTTCATTTAAGTGATGACATAAAAGTAAACATGCTCATGCACTCATTTTAGGTTCCATTAGAAAGTAAAGTGATAACATAAAATAATATGAGGTGCAACATATTATTATCTTTGATATTTAGTGAGAACTTGAAATATAAACATGATAATGCATAGCTTGAAATATAAACATGATAATGCAAGTTCATTCATTATCTTGGTATTTAGTGATAGCAAGGAAGTAAACATGATATGCAAAGCATAAAGTAAACATGATGCAAGGTTCATTTTATGGTTAGCTAGAGCTCATTCAAGACTTTAACAAAGTAACAACCTAACAAATATCTCATTACAAAGAGAGCTCTAGAGTTCTTGAACCAAGTTCTTATAGGAACTATGAGGTTCTTGAACATCATCATCAAGCTCAAAGAAAACAAACTTTCTAAACAAAACTAAACAAAAATCTCAAGGATCAAAATACCAAAACCGAAAACCTTACAAAAGAACAAGAAAGTGAAACTAAGCCAAGTTCTTTATTAAATACCTAAAACCCCTATCTAGAGAAAATTCTCTAGAACGTGATGGCCAACTTTAAGGTTGACAAGGTTAGGCTTGGGCTTTTAGAAATCCTTAGATTAATTTTCTTAAGTTGAAAAACCATGTGAGCTAAGTATAGTATAGATGAAGTTAAAGGAAAAGAAAAACTCAAGCTCTAGAGGTTCCTTTGAGATGAACACATAGTCATTCTCTAGGAGTCCTCATCATTGAGCTATCATGTGCTCCTTAAGGCC
Source organism: Dalbergia cultrata (assembly GCA_031216105.1). NCBI lineage: Eukaryota > Viridiplantae > Streptophyta > Magnoliopsida > Fabales > Fabaceae > Dalbergia > Dalbergia cultrata. The sequence continues at coordinate 44,434 of JAVHNL010000031.1, read as the reverse complement.
TCATGGCCGAAATCACAAGGAAGGAAAAACAAGAAAGTTTCAAAAGAAAATCCAAGAGAAAGCTAGAAAGAACTCATTTTCAAGAAAACAAAGTTTAGCAAACACCCCTACCTAGAGTGAAGACACAAAGCTTGAAATTTTGAAAAGAAAAACAAGATAATGAGCTCCTCCTTGGTGCTTGATGGTTTCGGCCAAGAGGAAGCAAGGAGGTTGGAGTTGTGTTTCAAGTGAGGTTGTGTTTGAGGTGTGATGTTTGAGAGGTTTGATGATGGTTCAAGGCTATGGGGTGGTGTTTCAAGGTTGAGAGATGATGATGAGATGAAGAGAGGACGAAGATGAAAAATGAAAAGAAAGGAAGAACTCTATTGAAACTTGAGAGAAAAAGGAAGAACTAGCAAGACAACTCTAAAATTCTAAACTTAGCAAATACTTCAAAGTACAACTAAGCTATCACAAGCATCCTATTTATAGAAAAACAAAACAATGAGGCCATCCAAGAGGAAGCCTTGGCCGTAGCATTGAGGGGGAAAATTGAGAGAAAAATATCTCTTACACAAGGTCATTCAAGCATGGTTTGAAGTATGGAAGCTATGCTACAAAGTATGGCTTGATGTGAGTTAATTTCCTATCAATTTTTGATGAAATTAAGCTTCTAGAAACAATGCATGGCTGGAAATTTTCCAGCCACAAATAAATGGAGAAAATGGGCTATTTTAATTAGTTATTTACTTGGAAAATCAAGCTTAATTGAAAGTTATGACAAGGTATAGTGTATGTGACTTGAGGTATGGCCTTGGAGTGTTATAAAATTGAACATGTGATGCATATGGGAGGAGGACAGCTTCGGCCAGGCCTTGGGCAGCAGAGAGGAGGTGAGGTTTGATCATGTAATTGGGTGCTAATGGTGGGTTTAGGTGTAGGTTAGCTTAGGTACAAGATTAGGAGTAATTAAGCTTGAGTTTTAGGTAACTAAGTATGAGTATTTAGGATTTTATGACAAGGTTAGAAGTGCTCATACATCATTAGAGAATTAAAAACTCATTTATGAATAAACAATGTGTAACACAATTCCATGATTTAAGGAATTGGAAAGAGAAAACACTATTCAAGATTCCATGACTAGGAGTCTTGAAATTAAAATATGATTTTAAGTTGTAATTAAGCACTTTTAGGTTCTAATCAACTTTAATAAATTATTTTGACTCAAGATTAATTAAGAAAATTAATTAACCTTCAATTAGAGCCTAATATTGCTTAGGTTTGCTTAATCACGCGATTAAGCGTAAAAACACGAAATTAGGGGCAAAACCGTAATTTTGCACTAATTTCGCCCGGGACCTCTATCATTAAAATTGATGTCATAGAATACATAAAAGCGCCTTTTAAAACCATCTGGAGAAGTTTTGGGTTCATCCGGCACTTGCAAACGGGTAAAACACCGCAAGGGCATTTTGGTCATTTTGACCCAAAAACTCGAAAAACGAGATTTTTGATCCCGGGAAGGTACACAGGTCATCTAATCCCCTTTCAACATTGAGTTTGCCCTTCGAGTACTGCCGAATCGGCTTTCCTCGAATTCCGGGCTGAAAATGACCTTAGGGGCATTTCAGTCATTTTCACTCTAACAGAAAATCGGGGCGTTACACCCCCAGGAGATTTTTATGTGACAAGCACTGGGACTTACTTCTCCTGCTACGGTGAGGAAGAGGCAAATCCGTGAGGGTACTGACATGAGCTTTACCAAAGCGGACAATTCCCTGTGCACTCGAGGCCAGTAGAGCGTTCCAAAGAGGGTATGTCCTAAGAGAGGAATCCCTTAGCCCCCTAGCCCGTATCGTTAAGTGGTCGGGTATGTTATTTGATTTTATTCACTTATTCAGATAATAAGCAAGAGCTAGTGACGATTAGCTGAGGTATGAACTCATAGCCTAGGTATATGCTTTTCCTTATGATTTCTAATGACTGTTACGCGTGCTTTATATTTCTGTCATTCGGTTAGTTAAGTTCGCGGCTCTCACTTTGCTTTATGTTTTAAAAAAAAAAATTTACCCATAATTTCCGCTAAGTATTTTAATAAAATGATGAGACTAAGAAGTAATAGCCTAATGTTTAACCTAATGTATTCTAGAGAGTTGGGTTAAAAATTAGGGTGTTATATCAAGAATGCAGAATCTAAAATTCTAACTTTACGGGTACCTAGGAGTCACAACAATGACCCTTTCTATGTCCGATTTGCTCCTAAGGCATCAAGATCAAGTCCTAAACCAATTATAAGTCATTCCTACACATTTAAACTAATTTAAAACCATAATTATCAATTCTAAACCATACTGGACAGAATCCAGAAAATTCATATATTAAGGGATCTAGAACTCTAAAATCAATTCTTTTCTAGTTACTAACTTCTCTTATCTTTCACATATGAGTTCTAACATTAATTATACTCAAGCATAATCATATTATCATCATCAAAACAGCACATATAGTGGCCAAACACAGCAGGGCAGAACCGAAACATACATCTCCACAAAAAGCATAGAACTTGGTTTTTAAAGCACATAACACACTAGTTTCTCTTGGAACCTTTTCAAGACTTTCAAAACTCATTTATAAACATTTTATCATCTAAAATCAACAAAATACTTGTGAAGGCTGTAGCTAAATCAATTACATCTCAAGAGGTCCTAAATTAATAAAACTTTGTTCTAGACATCTCTTGTACTCATATCAGCTTAGAAAAATTATGAAACATAGATTTTAATACTTGTAACAAATATAACTCCTTAGGGCCGAAATCAAGGAGCCAAATAACATATAGTTTTCAAGCCTTTTCTTGAGACAACAATGGGCAAGTCTTTGAGCTCTAGGTTATCTTTAAGTGATGACATAAAATAAACATGCTCATGCACTAGTTTTAGCTTTCATTAGAAAGTAAAGTGAGAGCATAAATAAACATGAGATGCAACTTATTATTATCTTTGATATTTAGGTGAGGACTTGAAATATAAACATGATAATGCAAAGCTTAAAACATAAACATGATAATGCAAGTTCATTTATTATCTTGATACTTAGTGATAGCAAGGAAGGTAAATATGATGTGCAAGGCATAAACATAAACATGGATGCATATTCATTTTAATCTCATCTAGAGCTCTTACAAGAGTTTAGAGATACAACCCAACACTTATCTCATCACAAAGAGAGCTTTAGAGTTCTTGAACCAAGTTCTCAAAGGAACTATGAGGTTCTTGAACATCATCATCAAGCTCAAAAGAACAAACTTTCAGAAGAACATAAAATCTCAAAGAAAAGGAAACTAAAACTGAAATCTTCAAAAGGAAAAGAGTATGAAACTAAGTCAAGTTCTTTATTAAGTGCCCAAAACCCCTATCTAGAGAAAAATCTCTAGAACGTACCGGCCAACTTTAAGGTTGACAAGGGTAGGCTTAGGCTTTTTGAAATCCTTAGATTAATTTTCTTAAGTTGAAAAACCATGTAAGCTAAGTATCGTATAGATAAAGTTTAAGGAAAAGAAAAACTCAAGCTTTAGAGGTTTCTTTGAGATGAACACAAGGTCATCATCTAGAAACTCTCATCATCAAGCTATCATGCCCATAGACAAGGCCTCATGGCCAAAATGGAGAGGAAGGAAAATCAAAAGAAAGTTTCAAAAAGAAATCCAAGAGAAAGCTAGAGAAAAACTCATTTTCAAGAAAAACAAGTTTAGAAAAACACTTCTACCAAGAGTGAAGATGAAAACTTGAACTTTTGAAAGAAAAAGAGATGAACAACTCCTCCAAGGATGTTGATGATGATTCGGCCAAGGGGGTGAGGAAGGTAAGGAGGTGTGTTTTGAGTGAGGTTGTGTTTGAGAGCTTAGGAGGTGTTTCAAGGCTATGGGGTGGTGTTTGAAGGTTATGAGATGATGATAAGATGAAGAGATTATGAAGATAGAGATGAAGAACAAGAAAGAACTCTCTTGGAACTTAGAGAGAAAAGGACAGAACTTTTGAGAAAGCTAGGAAATCTAAAAGTTTACAAATGAGCTAAAGTGTTTCCATGTGCTTCTAAGCAAGGTATTTATAGAAAATGAAAAAAATTGAGAGCTCATGGAGGAGGAGGAGTAACCATAGCAAAAAGGGAGGGAAAGGAAGATAAAATATCTCTTACACATTGTCATTTAAGCATGGTTTGAAGCATGAAAGTTATGATACAAGGCATGGCTCCAAGTAAGGTGATTTGAGTGAATTTCCTATCAATTTTGAATGAAATAATTCTTCTAGAAGCAAGGCATGGCTGACTATTTTTGGACCACAAATAAATAAGGAAAATAGCTTAATTTCATTTAGTTGTTCACTTGTAAAATCAAGCATGGTGGAAAGTATGACTGTAACGCCCCGATTTTTCTGCTAGAGTGAAAATGACCAAAATGCCCCTGAGGTCATTTTCAGCTCAGAATTCAAGGAAAGCCGAACCGGCAGTACTCGAAGGGCAAACTCAATGTTGGAAGGGGATTAGATGACTTGTGTACCTTTCCGGGATCGAAAATCTCGTTTTTCGAGTTTTCGGGTCAAAATGACCAAAACGCCCTTTATGGTGTTTTACCCATTTGCAAGTCACGGATGAACCTGAAACTTCTCCAGATGGTTTTAAAAGGTGTTTTTATGTATTCTATGACTTTAGTTTTGGTCCCGGAGGTCCCGGGCGAAATTAGTGCAAAATTACGATTTTGCCTCTAGTTTCATGTTTTTACGCTTAATCACGTGATTAAGCAAACCTAAGCAATATTAGGCTCTAATCGAAGGTTAATTAATTTCCATAATTAATCTTGAGTCAAAATAATTTATTAAATTTGATTAGAACCTAAAAGTGCTTAATTACAACTTGAAATCTTATTTTAAATTCAAGATTCCTAGTCATGGAATCTTAAATAGTGTTTTCTCTCTCCAATTCTTTAAATCATGGAATTGTGTTTCCAATTGTTTACTCATAAAAATGAATTTAAATCTCCTAATGATGTATGAGCACTCCTAATCTTGTCATAAAATCCTTCAACCTCATTCATAGTCACCTAAACTTAAGCTTAATTATTCCTAACCTTGTACCTAAACTAATACACACTTGAACCTATCATCAACACACAATTACATGAAACAATTCATCCTCCCCCATGCTGTCCAGGTCTGGCCGAAGCTCCAAGCCCTCCATATGCATCACATGTTCAAATTTTCAACACTCCAAGGCCATACCTCAAGTCATATACACCATACCTTGTCATATTTTCAATCAAGCTTGATTTTCCAAATGAATAACTAATTGAAATAAACCATTTTTCCTCATTTATTTGTGGCTGAAAAAGTTCCAGCCATGTCTAGCTTCTAGAAGCCTAATTTCATTCAAAATTGATAGGAAATTCACTCAAGTCAAGCCATACTTTGTATCATACACTCCATACTTCAAACCATGCTTGAATGACCTTGTGTAAGAGATATTTTCTCTTCCTTTCCCTCCCAAACTACACGGCCTCTCCTCCCCCTCAATGAGCCTTCATTTGTTTTCATTTTCTATAAATACCTTGCCTAGAAACACATGCAAACACTTTAGCTCATTTGCATACTTTTAGTTTTCTAAGCTTTCTTTGTGTTCTTTCTCTAAGTTTCAAGAGAGTTCTCTCTTGTTCTTCATCTTTATCTTCATCCTTTCTTCATCTCATCATCATCTCATAACCTTCAAACACCACCCCATAGCCTCAAATCACCTCCTAAGCCCTCAAATACCTCACCTCAAACACAATCTCACTTGAAACACATCTCCTTTCCTTCTCCCTCTTGAAGGCTGAAGCTATCTTGCCCTAAGGAAGAGTTCATCATGTTGTTTCCTTTCAAAAAGTTCAATCTTTTTGTCTCCACTCTAGGTAGGAGTGTTTTCTAAACTTTGTTTTTCAAATGAACTTTTCTACCTTTCTCTTGGATTTTCTTTTTGAAACTTTCTTTGTTTCTTCTTCTTGTATTTTTGGCCTCTTGGTCCTTTTGGCTACATGATAGCTCAATGATGAGAGCTCCTAGATGATGACTTTTTGTTCATCTCAAAGAAACCTCTAGAGCTTGAGTTTTTGCTTTCTTTGAGTTTCAACTTTATTTACCAACTCAAGATGATTTTTACTCAGGAACACCTTTACTTTCCTTGCTATTTTTGGTTTCGATTTTCTTGTTTCCATTTCTACAATATTTCGGTTTTGGTTCCTTGATCTTTGAGGTTTTGTTTTGTTTTGAAAGTTTATTTATTTTGAGCTTGATGATGATGTTCAAGAACCTCATAGTTCCTTTGAGAACTTGGTTCAAGAACTCTAGAGCTCTCTTTGTAATGAGATGAGTGTTGGGTTGTCAATCTCTAAAGTCTTGTAAGAGCTCTAGATAATCTTAAAATAAACCTTGCATTCATGTTTGCTTTTATGCTTTGCACATCATATTTACTTTCCTTGCAATCACTAAGTATCAAGATAATGAATGAACTTGCATTATCATATTTATATTTCAAGTTATGCATTATCATGTTTATGTTTCAAGTTCTCACTTAATATCAAGATAATAATGAGTTGCATCTCATGTTTATTTTATGCTATCACTTTACTTTCTAATGGAACCTAAAATAAGTGCATGAACATGTTTATTTTATGTCATCACTTAAATGAACCTAGAGCTCAAAGACTTGCCCATTGTTGTCTTAAGTAAAGGCTTGAAAACCTATGTTTTTGGTCTTCATGTTTTCGGCCTCAATGAGATTTATTGTTTACAATTATTGAAAACTATGTTTTATAATTTTTCTAAGCTCTTATGAGTTAAAGGAATATATAGAACTAAGTGTTATGAATTTAGGACCTCTTGAGACAAGTTTGATTTAGCTACTGCCCTCATAAATATTTTTATGATTTTAGATGATAAAAATGTTTATAAATGAGTTTTGAAAGTTTTAAAAAGGTTCCAAGAAAAACTAGTATTTTATGTGCTTTAGAAATTGTGTTGGATGCCTTTAAATCGAGATGAATGTTTCGGTTCTACCTTGCTATGTTTAGCCACTGTATGAGCTGTGTTAATGATGATAATATGCTTATGTTTGAGTATAATTAATGTTAAAACTCATATGTGAAAGATAAGAGAAGTTAGAAATTAGAAAAGAATTAATTTGAGAGTTTTAGATCCCTTAATGTTTGAATTTTCTGGATTCTGTCCAGCAAGGTTTAGTAATGCAAATCATGGTTTTAAATTAGTTTAAATGTGTATGAATGACTCATAAATGGTTTAGGACTTGATCTTGATGTGTTAGGAGCAAACTGGACTTAGAAAGGGTCATTGTTGTGACTCCTAGATACCCATAAAGTTAGTATTATGAATTATGCATCCTTGAGGTTTATAGATGTTCTTGACCATAGTGTGAGGTGAGAAATACTTAGTTATAACCTTATAGGTGCCCGAGACACTAGGCTTTGATGATTCATAGCTTAGAATGTGAGTTAAGGACCTTAACGGTCAATGCATAAGACAGTAAGAGATGTGTTATGTAACACCCTAAATCTTAACCCAAGACTACTAGTATGTACTTAGGTTAATCTTTAGAATATTACCTCTTGGTCTCATCTTTTACTTAGAAAATACTTAGCGGAAATATGGGTAAAATTTTTCTTTTTGGAATTTAAAATCAAAGTGAGAGCCACGCATGAATCTTTAAGAGGAAGCATAGAGAAACATATAAGCAAAGCATAAAGAAACACATCATATCATGGAGACATCAACTGAAACATAGTTATATATATATATATATATATATATATATATATATATATATATATATATATATATGTTGTGCCTACTACCCAAAAGGGAAGGACTATTCAATACATCGGGAAGCAGAATACAACTGAAATGCAATACATGGAAATCATAAAAAGCAAATACAAGAGAAACAACACCCATACCCATGTGCACCTAGAGTAGACAACCTCATATACAAAAGAAGGTTTGTCCTCAACTATGTGGCGTGTGTGCACTGACTACTACCCCTCCTATGTCTACTCCTGTGGTCCGAATCTTTGTTGTAACGCCACGATTTTCTACATTAGAGTGAAAATGACCAAAATGCCCTTGAGGTCATTTTCAAATCGAGGAAAGCCAGTCTTGGCCAGTACTGAAGGGCAAACTCAATGTTGGAAGGGATTAGAAAACTTATGTACCTTCAGGGATCGAAAATCTCGTTTTGAAGTTTTAGGTCAAAATGACCAAAATGCCTGTGGTGTTTTACCAGCTTGCAAGTGCTTAGGATGAACCCGAAACTTCTCCAGGATGGTTTTAAAAGGCGTTTTATGTATTCTATGACCTCAGTTTTAATTTTTGAAGTCCTGGCAAAATTAGTGCAAAATTACGCTTTGCCCCTAGTTTCAGTATTTTTACGCTTAATCAGCGATTAAGCAAACCTAAGCAATATTAGGCTCTAATCGAAGGTTAATTAATTTCCTTAATTAATCTAGAGTCAAAATAATTTATTAAAGTTGATTAGAACCAAAAAGTACTTAATTACAACCTAAAATCATATTTTAATTTTATGACACCTAGTCATAGAATCTTGAATAGTGTTTTCTCTTTCCAATTCCTTAAATCATGGAATTGTGTTACACATTGTTTATTCATAAATGAGTTTTAAATTCTTTAATGATGTATGAGCACTCCTAAACTTTTCATAAACTCCCTAAATCACATTCTTAGTTACCTAAACTTAAGCTTAATCATTCCTAACCTTGTACCTAAGCTAATACACATCTAAACCTACCATTAACACACAATTAAATGGTCAAATCATCCTCCCACTCTGCTGTCCAGCCTTGGCCGAAGCTGCCCTCCCTCCATATGCATCACATGTTCAATTTTTCAACACTCCAAGGCCATACCTCAAGTCACATACACTATACCTTGTCATAACTTTCAATCAAGCTTGAATTTCCACATGAATAAATAATTAAAACAACCCATTTCTCCCATTTAATTGTGGCTGGAAAAGTTCCAGCCATGCATTATTTCTAGAAGCCTAAATTCATAAAAATGTGATAGGAAATTAACTCACATCAAGCCATACTTTGTAGCATAGCTTTCATACTTCAAACCATGCTTCTATGACACAACCAAAGAGATATTTTTCTCTCCCTTTGCCTTTCAAAGCTACGGCCAGCACCCTCCCCATTCACTCCTCCATGGTTTTGTTTTTCTATAAATAGGATGCTTGTGTTAGCCTTGTTGCACTTTGAAGCATTTGCAAAGTTTAGAGTTTTAGAGTTGTCTTGCTAGTCTTTCCTTTTTCTCTCAAAGTTCCAAGAGTGTTCTTCCTTTCTTTTCATCTTTATCTTCTTCATCTCTTCATTTCATCATCACCTCTCAACCATCAAACACCACCCCAAAACCTTGAACCATCATCAAACCTCTCAAACACCACACCTCAAACACAACTCCACTTGAAACACATTTTCTTTCTTTTTCTCTCATCAAGGCCGAATCATCATCACCATCCTAGGAGGTGTTGCTCATCTCATTTCCATCTTCAAGATCAAGCTTTTATCTTCATCACTAGGTAGGGATTTGTTTTCAAACTTTATTTTGCTCAAGAAAGTGTTTTTCTCTAGTTTTCTCTTGGATTCTTTTTGAACTTTCCTTTGTCTTTCCTTTCCTTTCATTTTCGGCCATGAGGCCTTGATTTGAGCATGATAGCTTGATGATGAGAGTTTCTAGATGATGACGTTGTGTTCATCTCAAAGAAACCTCTAAAGCTTGAGTTTTCCTTTTCTTACAACTTCATCTATATGTTATCTAGCTCACATGGTTTTCCAACTTAAGAAAAATTAATCTAAGGATTTCTAAAAGCCCAAGCCTACCCTTGTCAACCTTAAAGTTGGCCGGCACGTTCTAGAGATTTGTCTCTAGATAGGGGTTTTGGGTACTTAATAAAGAACTTGATGTAGCTTTACTTTCTTTCTCTTTTATACGATTTTTGATTCTTGTGTCGTGATCTTTGAGATATTGTATGGGGTTATTATCTTGTTAAAGTCTTAAATGAGCTCTAGTTAAACATAAAAATGAAACTTGCATCATGTTTACTTTAAGCTTTGCATATCATGTTTATTTCCTTGCTATCACTAAATCCCAAGATAATGAATGAACTTGCATTATCATGTTTATGTTTCAAGCTTTGCATTATCATATTTATATTTCAAGTCCTCACCTAAATATCAAAGATAATAATATATTGCACCACATATTTATTTTATGCTCTCACTTTACTTTCTAGCAATAACTAAAATAAGTGCATGAGCATGTTTATTTTTATGTCATCACTTTAATGATTCTAGAGCTCAAAGACTTGCCCAAGGATATCTCAAACAAAGGTCTAAAACATTTATTTCCTATGGTTCATATTTCGGCCCTATGAGGCCTTAATGTTTTCAAGTATTGAAAACTATGTTTTATAATTTTTCTAAACTTATATGAGTATAAGGAATGTGTAGAACTAAGTATTATGAATTTAGGACCTCTTGAGATGAAAATAACATAGCCACTGCCCTATTAAGTATTTTCATGAGTTTAGATGATAAAAGTGTTCATAAAAGAGTTTTGAAGGTTTTAATAAGGTTCCAAGAGAAACTAGTATTTTATGTGCTTTAGAAACTATGATTCAATGCCTTTAAATGGAGTTTCTGTTTCGATTCTGCCTTGCTATGTTTGGCCACTGCATGAGCTGTGTTAATGATGTTAATATGCTTATGTTTGGGTAATAATTATGTTAAGACTTATATGTGAAAGATAGGATAAGTTAGGAACTAGAAAGGAATTAATTTGAGAGTTCTAGATCCCTTAAAGATTCATTTTTCTGGATTCTATCCAGCAAGGTTTAGATTCAATAATCATGGTTTTAAATTAGTTTATATGTGTAGGAATGACTCATAATTGGTTTAGGACTTAATCTTGAAACCTTAGGAGCAAACCGAACTTAGAAAGGGTCATTATTGTGACTTCTAGGTACCCGTAAAGTTAGTATTTTGATTTCTGCACTCTTGAGGTTTAGAGATGTTCTTGACCATAGGGTGAGGTGAGAAATACTTAGTTATAACCTTATAGGTTCCCAAGAGACTAGGTGTTGATGATCAATAACTTAGAATGTGAGATAAAGATCTAAACCGTAATTTCTAGAACTCAGTAATCACATAAACATAAAGCTGTCCAAATTCTGCTTAGTGCTATTTGGATTAGTTCTTGAGCATAAAATTTGTATAACTCATTAATTGTCAAACTATAGGTGTATAAAGAAGTTAAGGATAATTAATTTGCAAGTTTAAGACTCATAAGAATCGAAGTTTAAAACACTATGAGTTATAACATAACATGTCTATGAGCTTATGGGGATGATTGTTAGATATGACTATGTGATGATGTTTGTGCGAAAGTTTTATGTGACGAATGTTATGAGAAAGTTTCATGTGATGATATATATGTTATGAAAAAGCTATATGAGAATGCATGATAAAAATGAATATGATAAATGATGAGTTAATTGTGATTTAATACTTATGAGAATATAAATGTGACGCAACACTGAGGCAGCTTCTCCTGGGTGACACCGGTTGGCCGAGCACCCCAGGAGGAGACAAATCCGTGAGGGTATGTGTAGATGCAGCCTGCCAAAGCGGACAAATTGCAAGGCCCACGTGGCTAGCAAAGCGTTTCAAAGAGGAAATGATCCTAGAAAGGAGATCCTTAATTTGCCCCCTAGGTACTTTAAGTCGGGATTATGTTACGCTTATCATAGGATAAGTAAGAACTAGTGACGACTAGTTAAGGTATGAGCTCATAACCTAGAGAAGTTTTAGGGCGGCCCCATGAGATGAAAGTTAAAGTTAACAATGTCACATAAACTATACTTATGCCAATGTTATAATGTTTCCTAGTCATTCTATTGTTTGGGTTACCTTATGATGCATTCATATCATTAGTGTATTTCTGCTTAAGTTATAAAGACGCATTATAAAATATGACGGACCTTGGATAAAATACCTCTTTGGAAAACCAACTTAAAAGGAAATTATATGCATGCACACCTTTTAGAAATAAACCCGAGGTTCCTGAGGATGTGACGATGACACCTAGGTAGGGATAACCCTATTGAGAATTCTTTTAGAAAGATTCTCATTCCCTCTCTCTTTTCTTCCGTCATATCTTGAGATGGCGGCGTTTGTACTCTTCATCGACACCGGTATGGGAGCTGCACCATGACGGCACTCGGGTCATACCATTTTGGTCAGTCGCTGCCTTTGTCGGAGTATTCATGTTCATGGGGCGACCTTTCGCGCACCCGTCGAGCTACCGCTTCACCGGCTGCTCCTTACCGTCATAGCGGGATTTTGAGCGGCGAGACCACGCGCGATGGCAGATCCTCCGCATGGAGCCGAGACATCAGCGAAGACGCGAGTACCCGAGTATGTGCGCGTCCCGGTACTGAGGCGGACCCATCCGAGGACCCGCCATCCCACATGTCGATTGGAGCTCGGTCCGCTCCTCCACCGATGAGGGCTGGGAGTGAGGAGGCGGTGGTCGGCCGAGGTTGGCTCGGCGGCCATCTATGCGCCCTACGCGCGGTGGACATGCCCGATGATGCGGCTCGACCACTCCCGCCGAGATTCGCGATGGATCGACTCGACCCCACGATGCTCGGACGCGAGGAGTAGTCATAGGAGGGGTAGTAGCTAGTGCACACAAACGCCACATAGTAGAGGTCAAACCTTCTTTTGTATATGAGGTTGTCTCCTTTAGGTGCACATGGGTATGGGGGTAGTTTCTTTTGTATTTGCTTTTTATGATTTCCTTGTATTGCATTTCAGTTGTATTTTGCTTCATGATGTATCAAATAGTCCTGCCTCTTTGGGTAGGCACATTATATATATATATATATCTATGATTCAGTTGATGTTTCCATGACATGATGTGTTTCTTATGCTTTGCTTATATGTTTCGCTATGATTCCCCTTAAAGTTTCGTGCGTGGCTCTCACTTTGATTTTAAACTCCAAAAAGAAAAATTTTACCCATATTTCCGCTAAGTATTTTCTAAAGGATGAGACCAAGAGGTAATATTCTAAAGATTAATCTAAGGACATACTAGTAGTCTTGGGTTAAGATTTAGGGTGTTACAACTGTGGGGTCGAGTCGATCCACTGACGGATCTCGGCGGGAGTGGTCGAGCGCATCATCGGGGCATGTCCACCGCGGCGAGGGCGTATAGATGGCCGACGAGCCAACCTTGACTGGACCACCGTCTCCTCACTCCCAGCCCTCATCGGTGGGGAGCGGGACTGGAGCTCCAACTGTACATGTGGGATGGCGGGTCCTCGGATGGGTCCGTCTCACGATGCGGGGCTGGCACATACTCAGGGTACTCGCATACTACTGATGTCTCGGGCTCCATGCCGAGGATCTGCTCATCGCGGGGTCTCGCTCGCTCAAAAATCCAGATTATAATGATGGGAAGCGATCGGGGTAAAATGGTAACTTCGGGCTGGGTATGCGAAGGGTCGTCCCATGAACATGAATACTCTGACAGTGCAGCGACCCTCAAAATGGTATGACCCGAGTGCCGGGTCATGGTGCAGCTCCCATACCGGGGTGTCGATGAAGAAATCTGAATGTCGCCATCTGAAGATATGATGGAAGAAAAGAGAGAGGGAATGAGAATCTTTCTAAAAGAATTCTCAGTAGGGTTATCCCTACCTAGGTGTCATCGTCACATCCTCAGGAACCTTGGGTTTATTTCTTAAAAGGGTGTGCATGCATATAAATTCCTTTTAAGTTATTTTTCCAAAATGGTATTTATCCAAGGTCCGTCATATTTCACAATGCGTCTTATAACTGAGCATAAAATAATCTAATGATATGAGTGCATCATAAAGGTAAACCAAACAATAGAATATCTAAGAAACATCATAACATTGGCATAACTATAGCATATGTGACATTGTTAACTTTAACTTTCATCTCATGGGGCCGCCCTAAAACATCTCTAGGTTATGAGCTCATACCTTAACTAGTCGTCACTGGTTCTTACTTATCCTATGATAAGCGAAACATAAACATAATCCCGACTTTAAAGTACGGGTTAGGGGGCAAACTAAGGATCTCCTCTCTAGGATCATTTCCGCTTTGAAACGCTTTGCTAGCCACACGGGCCTCGCAATTTGTCCGCTTTGGCAGGCTGCATCTACACATACCCTCACGAATTTGTCTCCTCCTGGGGGTGCCCGGCCGAACCGGTGTCACCCAGGAGAAGCGCATCTCAGTGTTGTGTCACATTTAAGTTCTCATAAGTATTTAAATCATAAATACCTCATCATTTATCATATTCATATTTATCATGCATTCTCATATAGCTTTTTCATAACATATATATATCATCACATGAAACTTTCTCACAACATATGCATCGTCACATAAAACTTTCACATAACATAAACATCATCACATAGTCATATCTAACGATTATCCCCATAAGCTCATAGACTTGACATGTTATAACCCATAGTGTTTTAAACTTCGATTCTTATGAGTCTTAAACTTGCAAATTAATTGTTCTAACATTATCCTTAACTTTTTATACACCTATAGTTTCACAACTAATGAGTTATACAAATTTTTATGCTCAAGAACTAATCCAAACAGCACTAAAGAGGAAACTAGAGAAAAACACTTTCTTGAACAAAATAAAGTTTGAAAACAAATCCCTACCTAGTGATGAAGGTAAAAGCTTGATCTTGAAGATGGAAATGAGATGAGCAACACCTCTTAGGATGCTGATGATGATTCGGCCTTGATGAGAGAAAAAGAAAGGAAATGTGTTTCAAGTGGAGTTGTGTTTGAGGTGTGGTGTTTGAGTGGTTTGATGATGGTTCAAGGCTTTGGGGTGGTGTTTGATGATTGAGAGATGATGATGAGAAGAAGAAGATAAAGATGAAAAGAAAGGAAGAACACTCTTGGAAACTCTGAGAGAAAAAGAAGGAACTAGCAAGATAACTCTAAAACTCTAAACTTAGCAAATGCTTCAAGGTGCAACAAGGCTAACACAAGAATCCTATTTATAGAAAAACAAAACCATGGAGCTCACAATGGGAGGGAGTGGCCGTGTGGTTTAGAGGGAAAAGGAAGAGAAAATATCTCTTACACAAGGTCATTCAAGCATGGTTTGAAGTATGGAAGCTATGCTACAAAGTATGGCTTGATGTGAGTTAATTTCCTATCAAATTTTTATGAAATTAGGCTTCTAGAAACTTGTCATGGCTGGAACTTTTCCAGCCACAAATAAATGGGAAAAATGGGTTGTTTTAATTATTTATTCATGTGGAAATTTAAGCTTGACTGAAAGTTATGACAATGTATAGTGTATGTGACTTGAGGTATGGCCTTGGAGTGTTGAAAAATTGAACATGTGATGCATAATGGGGGAGAAGGTTCACGGCCTGGTTCAAGACAGCAAGGAGGTGGTGAGTTTTGACCATTTAATTGTGTGTTAATGGTAGGTTTAGATGTGTATTAGCTTAGGTACAAGGTTAGGAATGATTAAGCTTAAGTTTAGGTAACTAAGAATGTGATTTAGGGAGTTTATGACAAGTTTAGGAGTGCTCATACATCATTAGACAATTTTAAACTCATTTATGAATAAACAATGTGTAACACAATTCCATGATTTAAGGAATTGGAAAGAGAAAACACTATTCAAGATTCTATGACTAGTTGTCTTGAAATTAAAATATGATTTTAGGTTTTAATTAAGTACTTTTTGGTTCTAATCAACTTTAATAAATTATTTTGACTCAAGATTAATTAAGGAAATTAATTAACCTTCGATTAGAGCCTAATATTGCTTAGGTTTGCTTAATCACGCGATTAAGCGTAAAAATACGAAACTAGGGGCAAAACCGTAATTTTGCACTAATTTTGCCCGGAACTTCAAAAATTAAAACTGAGGTCATAGAATACATAAAAACTTCTTTTAAAACCATCTGGAGAAGTTTCGGGTTCATCCGGCACTTGCAAACGGGTAAAACACCTTGAGGGTGTTTTGGTCATTTGACCAGAAAACTTCAAAAGCGAGATTTTCGATCCCGGGATGGTACATAAGTTTTCTAATCCCCTTCCAACATTGAGTTTGCCCTTGAGTCTTTGTCGCCTTGGCTTTTCTCGAATTAGTGAAAATGACCTTAGGGCATTTTGGTCATTTTCACTCTAATAGAAAAATCGGGCGTTACATTACTCCCTCCTTAAAAAGAATTTAGCCCTCGAAATTCGTACCTTAGAAAAAGCTACGGATATTTGGACTTCATCTCGACTCTAGTTCCCACGTGTATTCTTGAGCTTGCCTTGTCCCCACGCCACCTTTACCAAAGTCTTGACTTGTTCATCTTGCTTGACTCCGTGATCCACTATTCTCGTAGGCGGTACATTGAAAGTGAGGTCCTCCCTCAACTGTACATGCTCTGACTCTAGGACATGGCTAGGGTCGGACTCATATTTACGTAACTGGGAGACGTGAAAGACATCATGAAGGTTTGACAGATTGGGTGGTAAGGCTATTTTGTAAGCTACGGATTCGACTCTCTGAAGAATTTCAAAAGGACCGAGAAATCGGGGAATCAACTTTTTAACTTTCATGGCTCTCCCTATTCCTGTAGCGGGGTGATTCTTAGAAATACATGTTCTCCTTCTTGGAACTCCAAGGGCTTACGCCTTTTGTCCGCGTAGCTTTTCTGTCGACTCTGAGCGGTTAAGATTCTATCCTTGATTTTCTTGATTTGTTCCGTCGTTTCCCTCACTACTTCAGGTCCTAAGACACTTTGTTCTCCGAGCTCATACCAACACAAGGGTGATTGGCACTTCCTTCCATATAACGCCTTGTACGGTGCCATACTGATGCTCGCGTGATAACTGTTGTTATACGCCTCTCGGACTGACCATCCGTTTGTGGGTGGTAAGCAGTGCTTAGGCACAACTTGGAACCAAACACCTTTTGAAAGGCTCCCCAAAAACGTGACGTAAATCGCGGATCTCAATCCGAGATTATCGTCGATGGTACTCCATGCAACCTTACTATTTCTTAGATGTAAAGCTGGGCCAACTTATCCAACGAGTACGTGACTCGAATAGGTAAAAAGTGGGCTGACTTAGTCAGTCGATCCACGATTACCCATACGGCATCGTGGCCAGCTTGGGTCTTTGGCAATCCTGTCACGAAATCCATTGATATACTCTCCCAATTCCACTCGGGGATTGACAGGGGTTGCAACATGCCAGAAGGTTTTTGGTGTTCGATCTTGACCTTTTGGTAGACCAAACACTTACTCACCCAGGCGACCACATCCTTCTTTAATCGGGGCCACCAAAACATCCTCTTCAAGTCCTAATACATCTTGGTAGTACCAGGATGGATGGCAAAATGGCTCTTGTGAGCCTCCTCCAAGATCTTCTCTCGGAGGTCGCCATCTTGTGGCACACAGATTCGCCCCTCGAACCTCCATAACCAGTCGGGGCCTCGTACAAAACCTTTCAACTTTCCGGCCTTAACTGCCTCGATTGTCTCCATAAAGTCCTCATTTTCTCTTTGGGCAAGCATAATCCTTTGCTTAAACCCACTGGTCACCGTGAGATGACTCATCACGATGCCATTCTCCGTTATAGACATCCCAAGATTCATATCCCTAAACTGCTCTATTAACCCAACTTCATTAACCATCATACTTGATAGACATAACGAGTTTCGGCTCAAGGCGTCGGCTACTACATTAGCCTTGCCGGGGTGGTAACTTAAGCCAAAATCATAGTCCTTGAGGAATTCCATCCATCTTCTTTGCCTCATATTCAACTCCTTTTGATCAAAGAGATGCTTGAGACTCTTATGATCGGAGAAAACTTCAAACCTTACACCATACAAATGGTGTCTCCACATCTTTAGAGCGAACACGATGGCTGCCAGTTTTAGGTCATGGGTGGGGTAGCTTACCTCGTGAGGCTTGAGTTGTCTGGACTCATAGGCTACCACTTGCCTGTTTTGCATCAACACACAACCTAAACCCTTGCCAGAAGCATCTCAATATACCTCAAAGGGTACATTGGGGTCAGGTAAAACTAAAACCGGGGTTGAGGTGAGCTTTTCCTTAAGCTCTAGGAAACTCTTTTCACACTCGGGGCTCCACTCAAATGGGGCATTCTTCCTAGTGAGCTTAGTTAAAGGTAGGGCCAACTGGGAAAATCCTTTGATAAACCTACGGTAATATCCAGCTAAACCCAAAAAGCTTCTAATTTCCGTTACAGAGGTTGGTCTATCCCAATTCATCACAGCTTCTATCTTACTCTGGTCGACAGCTATGCCATCTTTTGACACAACATGTCTAAGAACTTTACCTCCTCTAACCAAAATTCACACTTAGACAACTTAGCGTATAACTTCTTTTCCTTTAATACCTCTAAAACCAACCTCAAATGACGCTCATGCTCTTCGTGGGTTTTCGAATAGATGAGAATATCATCTATGAACACAACCACGAATTGATCTAAATAGGGTCTAAAGATCCTATTCATGTAATCCATAAAAACTGCGGGAGCATTCGTCAAACCAAACGACATCACATTGAACTCAAAGTGTCCATACCGAGTTCGAAAGGCGGTTTTAGGAATATCCGAATCTCTCACCCTAATTTGATGGTAACCGGACTTTAAATCAATCTTAGAAAACACTACTGCTCCTTTTAATTGGTCCATAAGATCGTCAACTGCCTATAATCTATACACATCCTCATACTTCCGTCCTTTTTCTTCACAAATAAGACCGGAGCGCCCCAAGGCGAAGCACTCGGCCTTATAAAACTCTTTTCTAACAGCTCTTCTAACTGGGTTTTCAACTTTGCCAGCTCCGAGGGTGACATCCTATACGGGGCTATAGAGATTGGTCCTGTCCCAGGAACCAACTCTATGGAGAATTCAACTTCTCTTTCGGGAGGGAACTCGGGTATTTCATCTGGAAATACCTCGGGATAGTCTCTTACCACAAGTATCTCACCTAGGTTTTGCTCAAATTCTACATCGCAGGCAGCTAGGAGAACATATCCCTTAGCTTTCTCCCCACTACAGAAGACCTCTACGGAATTTAGGTACAGCCTAATGGGTTGAGTGATGTTTTCGGGAGGAAAGGGAAAAACTACGATTTGGGTTCCATAATCTAACATTACACGATTGACGTGAAGCCAATTCATGCCTAAGATAATGCCTATGTCTTTCAAGGGCAAACAAATTAAATCTATGATAAAAGACCTATTTTCTACAACAAGATGACAGTTTAAACAACAACGGCAAGTATTAACAAGGCGGTTTGTAGGAGTAGAAACAATAAGATCAAAGGGAAGTTTAGAGACTCTTAGATTTAAGGACTCGACACTAGCAAGTGAAATGAAAGAATGAGTAGCACCAGAGTCATATAGTACAGTTAAGGGTTTACCGTTTACTTCGCACATACCTTCAATGAGGTCTTTGGACTTCTTGGCGTCTTCCGCATTAAGGGTAAAGACCCTTCCTTGGTATTGTGGTCGGGGGTTTTGGTTCGATGTCCCTTGTCCGGTGCAGTCCTTTGCATAGTGGCCAGGCTTGCCACACTTGAAACATACATTCTGACCGGCTAAGCATGGGCGATTCCCATGGTTCTTTCGGCATTGTGGGCAAATGTCAGCAGATATCACTCTGGGGTAAGCAGCAGGGGTTTGTGGTGCCTTGTTCTTGGTTCCACTTGGTCCTCCATTGTGGTTCCGGGGTCCACCCAGTCCACGGGGTTGATTGTTGAAATTCCTCGGGCCTTGATGTTGAAATGGCGGCCTTTGGTGTTGCTTGGATTGTTGGTGAGCAGGAGCTCTTGGTGGTTGTTGTTATTGTTGTCGGAACTGGTTGGTCTAGTAGGGGTTGTAGTGATTCCTTGAAGGGTACTGTGGTTTGAACTTCGGGGCTTAAGGTTCGAGCCCCTTGGCTCGCTCCGCCCTTGTGATTTGAATCTTTCTCTGTCCTTCTTCAAGTATCCGGCACTTGTTGAACATAGTCGGGAAGTCTCTGATCTCCATATGGGCCACGGCGTAGTTCATCTCTGCCTTCAGACCGGCCTCATACTTCACACACTTCCAAACCTCATCGGGGTTCCCTTGGAACACCCGAGATAACTTGATTAGCTCCTCAAACTTCACAGTGTATTGGGCTACAGTAGACTCTCCTTGGGTCAACTGCATGAACTCAACGTCCTTCGCGTTCCTTATGGACTCCGGAAAGTACTTCTCATAGAAGTAAGTCTTGAACAGCTCCCAGTCAATAGGAGTTCCAGAGGCTTCTAGCAGATGCCTCGTGCCGTTCCACCAGAACTCGGCGTCGGACTTCAGCATGAAAGCAGCAAATGTGACCTTCTACTCCTCCGAGCAGGTAACGACAGAGTAGATCTTCTCCATGTCTTTGATCCACTCATCAGTCTTGTCAGGGTCCATTACCCCTCGGAACACTGGCGGGTTTGCCTTGCGGAACTCACCAAAGCGGGCTTGTTCCACCATTTCAGCAGCAGGGGGAGGAGGGGGAACAAGAGCAGCATTCGCTTGTTGATCCATTCGGTCAAACATCCGTTCCATGGCTTGCGCCATGTGACGGACAGCAGCAGCAGTGGTATTATCTTGGTCAACATTGGGCGTAGTCCTAGGCCGTCGTCGCGGTGCCATTGGTCCCTAAACACATTAAACAATGAACATCAAGTTGATCAGGCTCAATATCCATGCAAAATGAGCTAGTTACCATGGCACTTGCAAGCAACAGAAGTCATGCATCTCTAGTCCTACAGCTTATCTCTATCAACCACTACACATGACATAACTATCGTATTATGCTTATAAAGCATAGTCAGTCCAATCCTCAGGCTCCATGAGAATCAAACTTCTCTGATACCATAATGTAACACCCTAAATCTTAACCCAAGACTACTAGTATGTACTTAGGTTAATCTTTAGAATATTGCCTCTTGGTCTCATCTTTTACTTAGAAAATACTTAGCGGAAATATGGGTAAAATTTTTCTTTTTGGAATTTAAAATCAAAGTGAGAGCCACGCACGAATCTTTAAGAGGAAGCATAGAGAAACATATAAGCAAAGCATAAAGAAACACATCATATCATGGAGACATAAACTGAAACATAGTTATATATATATATATGTTGTGCCTACCCAAAAGGGAAGGACTATTCAATACATCGGGAAGTAGAATACAACTGAAATGCAATACATGGAAATCATAAAAAGCAAATACAAGAGAAACAACACCCATACCCATGTGCACCTAGAGTAGACAACCTTATATACAAAAGAAGGTTTGTCCTAAACTATGTGGCGTGTGTGCACTAACTACTACCCCTCCTATGTCTACTCCTGCTGGTCTGAATACTGTGGGGTCGAGTCGATCCACTGACGGATCTCGGCGGGAGTGGTCGAGCGCATCATCGGGGCATGTCCACCGCGGTGAGGGCGCATAGATGGCCGACGAGCCAACCTCGGCTGGACCACCGTCTCCTCACTCCCAGCCCTCATCGGTGGGGGAGCGGGACTGGAGCTCCAACTGTACATGTGGGATGGCGAGTCCTCGGATGGGTCCGTCTCCGAGTACTGGGGACGCGGCACATACTCGGGGTACTCGCGTATTGCTGGTGTCTCGGGCTCCATGCGGAGGATCTGCTCATCGCGGGGTCTCGCTCGCTCAAAAATCCCATTATGACGGTAAGGAGTAGTCGGGGTAAAACGGTAACTCGGGATGGGTATGCGAAGGGTCGTCCCATGAACATGAATACTCTGACAGTGCAGCAACCCTCAAAATGGTATGACTCGAGTGCCGGGTCATGGTGCAGCTCCCATACCGGGGTGTCGATGAAGAGTACGAATGTCGCCATCTGAAGATATGATGGAAGAAAAGAGAGAGGGAATGAGAAACTTTCTAAAAGAATTCTCAGTAGGGTTATCCCTACCTAGGTGTCATCGTCACATCCTCAGGAACCTTGGGTTTATTTCTTAAAAGGGTGTGCATGCATATAAATTCCTTTTAAGTTATTTTTCCAAAGTGGTATTTATCCAAGGTCCGTCATATTTCACAATGCATCTTATAACTGAGCATAAAATAATCTAATGATATGAGTGCATCATAAAGGTAAACCAAACGATAGAATAACTAAGAAACATCATAACATTGGCATAAGTATAGCATATGTGACATTGTTAACTTTAACTTTCATCTCATGAGGCCACCCTAAAACATCTCTAGGTTATGAGCTCATACCTTAACTAGTCGTCACTAGTTCTTACTTATCCTATGATAAGCGAAACATAAACATAATCCCGACTTTAAAGTACGGGTTAGGGGGCAAACTAAGGATCTCCTCTCTAGGATCATTTCCCATTTGAAACGCTTTGCTAGCCACATGGCCTACTTAATTTGTCCGCTTTGGCAGGCTGCATCTACACATACCCTCACGGATTTGTCTCCTCCTGGGGGTGCCCGGCCGAACCGGTGTCACCCAGGAGAAGCGCGTCTCAGTGTTGTGTCACATTTAAGTTCTCATAAGTATTTAAATCATAAATACCTCATCATTTATCATATTCATATTTATCATGCATTCTCATATAGCTTTTTCATAACATATATATATCATCACATGAAACTTTCTCACAACATATGCATCGTCACATAAAACTTTCACATAACATAAACATCATCACATAGTCATATCTAACGATTATCCCCATAAGCTCATAGACTTGACATGTTATAACCCATAGTGTTTTAAACTTCGATTCTTATGAGTCTTAAACTTGCAAATTAATTGTTCTAACATTATCCTTAACTTCTTATACACCTATAGTTTCACAACTAATGAGTTATACAAATTTTTATGCTCAAGAACTAATCCATACAGCACTAAACAGAATTTCGATAGCTTTATGTTTATGTGATTACGGAGTTCTAGAAATTATGGTTTAGATCTTTATCTCATATTCTAAGTTATTGATCATAAACACCTAGTCTCTTGGGAACCTATAAGGTTATAACTAAGTACTTCTCACCTCACACTATGGTCAAGAACATCTCTAAACCTCAAGAGTGCAGAAATCAAAATCCTAACTTTACGAGTACCTAGAAGTCACAATAATGACCCTTTCTAAGTTCGGTTTGCTTCTAAGGTTTCAAGATTAAGTCCTAAACCAATTATGAGTCATTTCTACACATATAAAATAATTTAAAACCATGATTATTGAATCTAAACCTTGCTGGACAGAATCCAGAAAAA
Organism: Dalbergia cultrata; assembly: GCA_031216105.1. Classification (NCBI taxonomy): domain Eukaryota; kingdom Viridiplantae; phylum Streptophyta; class Magnoliopsida; order Fabales; family Fabaceae; genus Dalbergia; species Dalbergia cultrata. The sequence continues at coordinate 21,016 of JAVHNL010000031.1, read as the reverse complement.
TAAATCTTTAAGGGATCTAGAACTCTCAAATTAATTCTTTTCTAGTTCCTAACTTATCCTATCTTTCACATATGAGTCTTAACATAATTATTACTCAAACATAAGCATATTAACATCATTAACACAGCTCATACAGTGGCCAAACATAGCAAGGCAGAACCGAAACAGAAACTCCATTTAAAGGCATTGAACATAATTTCTAAAGCACATAAAATACTAGTTTCTCTTGGGACCTTGTTAAAACTTTCAAAACTCTTTTATGAACACTTTTATCATCTAAACTTATGAAAATACTTAAGAGGGCAGTGGCTATATTGTTTTCATCTCAAGAGGTCCTAAATTCATAAAACTTAGTTCTACATATTCCTTATACTCATATAAGTTTAGAAAAATTATAAAACATAGTTTTCAATACTTGGAGACACTAAGGCCTCATAGGGCCGAAATATGAACCAAAGGAAATAAATGTTTTAGACCTTTGTTTGAGATATCAATGGGCAAGTCTTTGAGCTCTAGATTCATTTAGGTGATGACATAAAAATAAATATGCTCATGCACTTATTTTAGATTCCATTAGAAAGTAAAGTAATAGCTCAAAGTAAATATGAATGCAACTCATAATTATCTTGGTATTAAGTGAGGACTTGAAATATAAACATGATAATGCATAGCTTGAAATATAAACATGATAATGCAAGGTTCACTCATTATCTTGATATTTAGGGATAGCAAGGAAGTAAACATGATATGCATAGCATAAAATAAACATGATGCAAGGTTTATTTTATGGTTAGCTAGAGCTCATTCAAGACTTTAACAAGATAACAACCCAATACAATATCTCAAAGATTACAACACAAAAATCGAAAATCATATAAAAGAGAAAGAAAGTGAAACTACATCAAGTTCTTTATTAAATACCCAAAACCCCTATCTAGAGAAAAATCTCTAGAACGTGCCGGCCAACTTTAAGGTTGACAAGGGTAGGCTTGGGCTTTTAGAAATCCTTAGATTAATTTTCTTAAGTTGAAAAACCATGTGAGTTAGATATCATATAGATGAAGTCATAAGAAAAGGAAAACTCAAGCTTTAGAGGTTTCTTTGAGATGAACACAATGTCATCATCTAGAAACTCTCATCATCAAGCTATCATGCTCAAAATCAAGGCCACATGGCCGAAAATGAAAAGGAAGGAAAACAAAGGAAAGTTCAAAAAGAATCCAAGAGGAAACTAGAGAAAAACACTTTCTTGAACAAAATAAAGTTTGAAAACAAATCCCTACCTAGTGATGAAGGTAAAAGCTTGATCTTGAAGATGGAAATGAGATGAGCAACACTTCTTAGGATGCTGATGATGATTCGGCCTTGATGAGAGAAAAAGAAAGGAAATGTGTTTCAAGTGGAGTTGTGTTTGAGGTGTGGTGTTTGAGTGGTTTGATGATGGTTCAAGGCTTTGGGGTGGTGTTTGATGATTGAGAGATGATGATGAGAAGAAGAAGATAAAGATGAAAAGAAAGGAAGAACACTCTTGGAAACTCTGAGAGAAAAAGAAGGAACTAGCAAGATAACTCTAAAACTCTAAACTTAGCAAATGCTTCAAGGTGCAACAAGGCTAACACAAGCATCCTATTTATAGAAAAACAAAACCATGGAGCTCACAATGGGAGGGAGTGGCCGTGTGGTTTGGAGGGAAAAGGAAGAGAAAATATCTCTTACACAAGGTCATTCAAGCATGGTTTGAAGTATGGAAGCTATGCTACAAAGTATGGCTTGATGTGAGTTAATTTCCTATCAAATTTGTATGAAATTAGGCTTCTAGAAACTTGTCATGGCTGGAACTTTTCCAGCCACAAATAAATGGGAAAAATGGGTTGTTTTAATTATTTATTCATGTGGAAATTTAAGCTTGATTGAAAGTTATGACAAGGTATAGTGTATGTGACTTGACGTATGGCCTTGGAGTGTTGAAAAATTGAACATGTGATGCATAATGGGGGAGAAGGTTCACGGCCTAGTTCAAGACAGCAAGGAGGAGGTGAGTTTTGACCATTTAATTGTGTGTTAATGGTAGGTTTAGATGTGTATTAGCTTAGGTACAAGGTTAGGAACGATTAAGCTTAAGTTTAGGTAACTAAGAATGTGATTTAGGGAGTTTATGACAAGTTTAGGAGTGCTCATACATCATTAGACAATTTTAAACTCATTTATGAATAAACAATGTGTAACACAATTCCATGATTTAAGGAATTGGAAAGAGAAAATACTATTCAAGATTCTATGACTAGTTGTCTTGAAATTAAAATATGATTTTAGGTTGTAATTAAGTACTTTTTGGTTCTAATCAACTTTAATAAATTATTTTGACTCAAGATTAATTAAGGAAATTAATTAACCTTCGATTAGAGCCTAATATTGCTTAGGTTTGCTTAATCACGCGATTAAGCGTAAAAATACGAAACTAGGGGTAAAACCGTAATTTTACACTAATTTTGCCCGGGACTTCAAAAATTAAAACTGAGGTCATAGAATACATAAAAACGTCTTTTAAAACCATCTGGAGAAGTTTCGGGTTCATCCGGCACTTGCAAACGGGTAAAACACCGCAGGGGTGTTTTGGTCATTTTGACCAAAACTTCAGCGAGATTTTCGATCCCGGGAAGGTACATAAGTTTTCTAATCCCCTTCCAACATTGAGTTTGCCCTTCGAGTACTGCCGCACTAGCTTTCCTCGAATTCCGGGCTGAAAATGACCTTAGGGGCATTTTGGTCATTTTCACTCTAACAGAAAAATCGGGGCGTTACATGTTAAAGCTATGATGCTTAATCTATGCAATGATATGTGAGATGTTTATAATGCATGAGAAATGGATTAGTTTTTATATGAGTTTATCATGGCATGAGATTTCATGAGAACATGTTGTGTGAATTAGCTTGTGGCAGTTTGAAGGAAATTCGGTTTAACAGTTGTTATACTGCCGAATTTCCGTCAAACCTTAAAGGGTTAAAGAAATGTTTAAGAGTACCATATGAATTGAAAACCCTGGGTGACACCGGTTCGGCCGAGCACCCCCAGGAGATTTTTATGTGACAAAGCACTGAGATGTGTAACGCCTCGATTTTTTCTGTTAAAGTGAAAATGACCAAAATGCCCCTGAGGTCATTTTCAGCCCGGAATTCGAGGAAAGCCGGTCCGGCAGTACTCGAAGGGCAAACTCAATGTTGGAAGGGGATTAGATGACTTGCGTATCTTTTCGGGATCGAAAATCTCGTTTTTTGAGTTGTTGAGTCAAAATGACCAAATCGCCCCTGCGGTGTTTTACCTGTTTACAAGCGTCGGATGAACTTGAAACTTCTCCATATGGTTTTAAAAGGCATTTTTATGTAGACTGTGACTTTAGTTTTGGTCCCGAAGGTCCCGGGCGAAATTAGTGCAAAATTACGGTTTTGCCTCTAGTTTCATGTTTTTATGCTTAATCGCGTGATTAAGCAAACCTAAGCAATATTAGGCTCTAATTGAAGGTTAATTAATTTCCATAATTAATCTTGAGTCAAAATAATTTATGAAAGTTGATTAGAACCTAAAAGTACTTAATTACAACTTAAAATCTTATTTTAAATTCAAGACTCCTAGTCATGGAATCTTGAATAGTATTTTCTCTTTCCAATTCCCTAAATTATGGAATTGTGTTACATATTGTTTATTCACAAATGAGTTTTTAATTCTCTAATGATGTATGAGCACTCCTAATCTTGTCATAAAATCCTTAAATCACATTCTTAGTTACCTAAACTTAAGCTTAATTATTCCTAACCTTGTACCTAAACTAATACACACTTAAACCTATCATTAGCATACAATTAGATGATCAAATCTCTCTCCCTCCATGCTGCCCAGTCTGGTCGAAGCCTTCCCCCCTCCATATGCATCACATGTTCAAATTTTCAACACTCCAAAGCCATACCTCAAGTCACATACACCATGCCTTGTCATATTTTCAATCAAGCTTGATTTTCCAAATGAATAACTAATTGAAATAAATCCTTTTCCTCAATTATGTGTGGCTGAAAAACTTCCAGCCATGTCTTACTTCTAGAAGGATTATTTCTTTCAAAATTAAAAGAAAAGCTCACTCAAATCACCATACTTGAAGTCATACCTCTCATACTTTCAAACCATGCTTGAATGACCTTGTGTAAGAGATATTTTTCTCTCCCTTTTTCCCCCTCAATGCTACGGCCAAGGCTTCCTCTTGGAGGGCCTCAATGTTTTGTTTTTCTATAAATAGGTGCCTTAGATGAACTTGTGTCACTTTTAGTCTTTTGGTAAGTTTCAAGTTTCTAAGCTTTCTTGAGTTTCCTTTCTTTTTCTCTCTAAGTTTCAAGAGAGCTCTCTCTTGTTCTTCATCTTCATCTTCATCCTTTCTTCATCTCATCATCACCTCATCACCTTGAAACACCACCCCATAGCCTTGAACCATCATCAAACCTCTCAAACACCACACCTCAAACACAACCTCACTTGAAACACAACTCCAACCTTCTTGTTCTTCCTTGGCCGAAACCATCTAGCCCCAAGGAGGAGCTCATCATCTTGTTTTCCTTTTCAAAGTTCAAGCTTTTTGTCTCCACTCTAGGTAAGAGTGTTTTTCTAAACTTGTTTTTCTTGTAAAGGAGTTTTTCTCTAGCTTTCTCTTGGATTTCTTTTGAAACTTTTCTTTGGTTCTTTTCTTCCTTTTCATTTCAGCTATGAGGCCATGTTTATGAGCATGATAGCTTGATGATGAGAGTTTCTAGATGATGACCTTGTGTTCATCTCAAAGAAACCTCTAAAGCTTGAGTTTTTCTTTCCCTTTAACTTTATCTATATGATACTTAGCACACATGGTTTTTCAACTTAAGAAAATTAATCTAAGGATTTCTAAAAGCCCAAGCCTACCCTTGTCAACCTTAAAGTTAGTCGGCATGTTCTAGAGATTTTTCTCTAGATAGGGGTTTTGGGTACTTAATAATGAACTTGACTTAGTTTCATTCTCTTTTCCTTTTTACCAAGTTTCGGTTTTGGTTCATGATCTTTGAGGTTTTGTTTTGTTTTGGAAGTTTATTTATTTTGAGCTTGATGATGATGTTCAAGAACCTCATAGTTCCTTTGAGAACTTGGTTCAAGAACTCTAAAGCTCTCTTTGTGATGAGATGAGTGTTGGGTTGTGATATGTTAAAGTCTTGTATGAGCTCTAGCCAATCTTAAAATGAACCTTGCATCATGTTTACTTTTATGCTTTGCACCTCATATTTACTTTCCTTGCTATCACTAAGTGTCAAGATAATGAATGAACTTGCATTATCATATTTATATTTCAAGCTATGCATTATCATGTTTATATTTCAAGTTCTCACTTAATATCAAGATAATAATGAGTTGCATCTCATGTTTATTTTATGCTATCACTTTACTTTCTAATGGAAGCTAAAACAAGTGCATAAGCATGTTTATCTTTATGTTATCATTTAAATGAACCTAGAGCTCAAAGACTTGCCCATTGTTGTCTCAAACAAAGGCTTGAAAACCTATGTTATTTGTCTCCTTATTTTTGGCCCCTAAGAGTTTATTTGTTTCCAAGTATTGAAAACTATGTTTTATAATTTTTCTAAGCTTTTATGAGTTCAAGGAATACATAGAACTAAGTTTTATGAATTTAGGACCTCTTGAGATAAAATTTATTTAGCTACTGCCCTCTCAAGTATTTGGATGATTTTAGATGTTAAAAATGTTTATAAATGAGTTTTGAAAGTTTGAAAAAGGTTCCAAGAGAAACTAGTATTTTATGTGCTTTAGAAATTGTGTTTGATGCCTTTAAATGGAGATATTTGTTTCAGTTCTGCCTTGCCTTGTATGACCACTGTATGAGCTGTTTTAATGATGGTCATATGCTTATATTTGAGTATAATTAATGTTAAAACTCATATGTGAAAGATAAGAGAAGTTAGAAACTAGAAAAGAATTAATTTGAGAGTTTTAGATCCCTTAATGTTTGAATTTTCTGGATTCTGTCCAGTAAGGTTTAGTAATGATAATCATGGTTCTAAATTAGTTTAAATGTTTAGGAATGACTCATAATTGGTTTAGGACTTGATCTTGATGCCTTAGGAGTAAACCGGACTTAGAAAAGGTCATTGTTGTGACTCCTAGGTACCCGTAAAGTTAGGATTATGAATTCTGCATCCTTGAGGTTTAGAGATGTTCTTGACCATAGTATGAGGTGAGAAATACTTAGTTATAACCTTGTAAGTTCCCGAGAGATTAGGTTTGATGATTTATAACTTAGAATGTGAGTTAAGGACCCTAAGGGTCAATGCATAAGACACTAAGAAAGTTGTTAATGCTATGATGTGTTATATGATGCAATGATATGATGAGATGTGCTTGATGCATAAGAAAATGATTGATGAAAATGTTAAAGTTTTTCATAGCATGAGAGTTTATGAGAATATGATTGTGTGAATTAGCTTATGGCAGTTTGAAGGAAATTCGGTTTACCAGCTGTTGTGCTGCCGAATTTCTGTCAAACCTAAAAGGGTTAAAAGAAATGTTTAAGAGTACCATATGAATTGAAAACCCTACGTGACACCGGTTCGGCCGAGCACCCCCAGGAGATTTTTATGTGACAAAGCACTGAGACGCGCTTGCCTGGGTGACACCGGTTCGGCCGAGCACCCCCAGGGGAGACAAATCCGTGAGGGTATGAGTAGATCCAGCCTACCAAAGCGGACAAATTGCTGTGGCTCAATGCCCGCAAAGCGTTTCAAAGAGGGTATATCCTAAGAGAGGTGATCCCTGCCCCCTACCCGTACATGCGAGTCGGGATTATTTTATTATGTTTCGCTTATTCAGATAATAAGCAAGAGCTAGTGACGACTAGCTGAGGTATGAGCTTATAACCTAGTTATTTTAGGGTGGCTTTATTATGCTAAAGAAACATGATTGATGTCACGAAGTTGAGGAATGATCCACTTGAAAGTTATATGCCCTTATGCCACATGGTTTATGTTTATATACTTTGATGTGTTGTTTTATATGCTCAAGTATTGACATGTATCCATGATATCATATGCTGCACTTCTAACATTAAGATGCATGCTAAAAGGAATGGACCTTGGATAATTAGTTTTGGAAAACCCTAAATTGAATCTTATATGCATGATCACTGTTTTATAATTAAACCCAAGGTTCTTGAGGATGTGAATAATGTAACCCTAGGGTAGGAGACTCCTACTGAGATTTCTTTAGTAAGAATTCTCACTCCTCTCTTTCTCTTTCTCCCGTCACATCTTCAGAGAACAATGGCGACGTTCGTGGCTTTCATTGGCATGCCAGTTTGGGAGGTACTTTACAACCCGGACCACCGTTCGTATCATTTTGAGGGTCGTTGTGCCATCCGTGTTTTTGTGTAAATGGGATGACCCTTCGCTTATCCGGTTTCGAGCTACCAATTCACTCCTACTGCACCTTTTGGTAGTGACGACATGATCTTCAAGTGCACTTGCCTGCGTGATGAGCAGCTACGCCGCGCCCGCACCTCTGCCTCAGTTGTCCATGACTACCCGGAGTATGTGCCCCACTTGAGGAGGTCCGAGACTGATCCATCCAAGGATTCGACGATGCATGTCCCTTCGGAGGGCTCTGCTCCCTTTCCCCAGTTCCGACGTGAGGGGAGCGAGGAGACTGTGAGGCAGTCGCGCTTGGCAAGGAGAGCCGAGATGCACCCGCGTCGAGGAGCTTACATTCAGCCGCTGCGAGTCCCCTTCACACTCTATTGGCCCACTCAAGAGGAGATAGAGCGTTTCCCCGATTACCTGCCTCCATCACCCGAGGACCCCCGTCGTCACTAGACTCCGATGGAGAACTTTGCGAGTACCCGAGCTTTTATGGAGATCTTCCCCTCAGCAGTACCTTTTGGGAGGGGTTGTAGATCGTACTCGTAACTTAGTAGGAGGGTAGCATTTTGGATTTATCTTCTTGTCTTACCATGTACCTTGTATTTTCTTGTTTCTATTGTATTTTACTTCTGCTGTATTACAAGCTCTGCCCGTCTCCATGAGGGTATGACTACTTATGTACTCTAATTAAGTTATTAATGAGATGTTTCCTTTGTTATCATGATTGTTGTTCTTTGGTTATATGCTTTACTTTATGGTTTTAATGATTGTTACGCGTGCCTTATACTTCTGTCGATCGATTAGTTAAGTTCATGGCTCTCACTTTTTTTATGTTTACAAAAAGAAAAATTTACCCGTAATTTCGGCTAAGTATTTTAATAAAATGATGAGACTAAGAAGTAATAACCTAATGATTAGCCTAATATGTTCTAGAGTATTGGGATAAAAATTAGGGTGTTACAAGACGCGATTGCCTAGGTGACACCGGTTCGGCCGAGCACCCCCAGGGGAGACAAATCCGTGAGGGTATAAGTAGATGCAGCCTACCAAAGCGGACAAATTGATGTGGCTTAATGCCCGCAAAGCATTTCAAAGAGGTATATCCTAAGAGAGGTGATCCCTGTCCCCTACCCGTACTTGCGAGTTGGGATTATTTTATTATGTTTCGCTTATTCAGATAATAAGCAAGAGCTAGTGATGACTAGCTGAGGTATGAGCTCATAACCTAGTTATTTTAGGGTGGCTTATTATGCTGAAGTACCATGATTGATGTCACGAAGTTGAGGAATGATTCACTCGAAAGTTATATGCCCTTATGCCACATGGTTTATGTTTATATGCTTTGATGTGTTGTTTTATATGCTCAAGTGTTGACATGCATCCATGATATAACATGTTGCACTTCTAACATCAAGATGCATGCTAAAAGGAATGGACCTTGGATAATTAGTTTTGGAAAACCCTAAATTGAATCTTATATGCATGATCACTGTTTTAAAATTAAACCCAAGGTTCCTGAGGATGTGAACGATGTAACCCTAGGATAGGAGACTCCTACTAAAATTCTTTAGCAAAAATTCTCACTCTTCTCTCTTCTTTCTTCCGTCACATCTTCAGAGACCGATGACGACGTTCGTGGTTTTCATTAATACACCTACTTGGGAGGTTAACTATAACCCGGACCACGGGTCATATCATTTTGAGGGGCAGTGTACCATGCGAGTCTTCATGTTCATTGGACGCCCTTTTGCACACCCTATACAGAGCTACCGTTTCTCCCCGATGTCACCCTACGACGACGCGATGGTTTTTGAGTGTGCCTGGACGCGAGACGAGAGGATTCTGCGGACATATACTGGTGGTTCGATGCCTCGAGACTTCCAGGACTACGTACCTCGGTCTCCGAGCTCGGAGGACAACCCATCCGAGGACCCGCCGACGCACCCGTATAGCGAGAGCTATGCTCCTACACCTCAGTTCGTGCGAGGCAAGAGCAAGGAGACTGTCACATAGCCAAGGCTAGCTAGGCGAGCCGAGAGGCGCCCCTATCGAGGAGCTCACGCTCAGTCTTCACGTGTACCCACTCCTGCTACCCTGCGTCCATGGATTGGTTACACTCCACCATTTTCGGGATTCTAGTAGTTGACGTTGTAGGGGAGACTTAGTGCACATACCCACATGTAGAGTGGATAAACCTTCTTTTGTTTTTTTGAGGTTATTCACCATAGGTGCACTGGGTAGTTATGATTTATTTCTACTTTATTGTTTTATGTTGTATTTTATTTCCGCTGTATTACAAGCTTTGCTCATCTCCATGAGGGTATGACTACTTATGTACTCTAATTAAATTATTAATGAAATATTCCCTTTGTTATCATGATTTTTGTTCTTTGATTATATGTGTTACTTCATGATTTCTAATGATTGTTACTCGTGCTTTATATTTCTGTTATTCGACTAGTTAGGTTCGCGACTCTCACTTTGTTTTATGCTTTCAAAAAGAAAAATTTACCTGTAATTTCCACTAAGTATTTTAATAAAATGATGAGACTAAGAAGTAATAACCTAATAATTAGCCTAATATGTTCTAGAGTATTGGGTTAAAAATTAGGGTGTTACAATGACAAAGTATTATGAGTATGACTTGAGGTATGGCTTCAAGTATGGATTTTTGAGGTGATTTTCCTTCAAATTTGAAATGAAATAATTCATCAAATGGGGGAGGAGGGCTGATGGTTTCAGACCAGAAAATGGGGGAGGAAAAGTCTTCTAGAAGTTGTCCTTGGAGGCATGGATGAAAGCATGGTTTGTATGACTCAAAGTATGGTTCATGTAAGGTCAAAGCATGGTTCTTTGGAGTGTCAAAATTTACACATGTGATGGAAATGGAGGAGGAGTGGCTTCGGCCAGACCAGCAGCAAGAGAGAGGGAGAAAAATCTCTCATGTAATTGTGTGTTAGTGATAGGTTTAAGTATGTATTAGCTTAGGTACAAGGTTAGGAATAATTAAGCTTAAGTTTAGGTGACTAAGAATGAGGTTTAGGGATTTTATGACAAGGTTAGGAGTGCTCATACATCATTAGAGAGTTTAAAACCTATTTTGGAATAAACAATTGAAAACACAATTCCATGATTTAAGGAATTGGAGAGAGAAAACATTATTCAAGATTCCATGACTAGGAATCTTGAATTTAAAATAAGATTTTAGGTTGTAATTAAGCATTCTTAGGTTCTAATCAACTTTAATAAATTATTTTGACTCAATATTAATTATGAAAATTAATTAACTTTCGATTAGAGCCTAATATTGCTTAGGTTTGCTTAATCACGCGATTAAGCTCGAAAACACGAAGCTAGGGGCAAAATCGTAATTTTGCACTAATTTTGCCCGGGACCTCCAGGACTAAAACTAAACTTACAGACTACATAAAAACGCATTTTAAAACCATCTGGAGAAGTTTTGGGTTCATCCGACACTTGCAAATTGGTAAAACACCGCAAGGGCATTTTGGTCATTTTGAACCGAAAACTCGAAAACGAGATTTTTGATCCCCGGAAAGGTACACAAGTCATCTAATCCCCTTCCAACATTGAGTTTGCCCTTCGAGTACTGTCGGATTGGCTTTCCTCGAATTTCGGGCTGAAAATGACCTCAGGGGCATTTAGGTCATTTTCACTTTAACAGAAAATCGGGGCGTTACAAAATGGGCATGATTATATATGTTCATATTTGTATCTCTAAGTAACATGTTAAGAGGAAAGGTGACACAAAACAAGTGGGAATGAACCTCTAGACTCCAGGAATTAACGGTTATGAAAGGTGATCCACAAAAGGAGACGACCCTATAGACTTCAGGAATTAATGGTTATGAGAGGTGATCATTAAGCCCCCCAACCCGTAATCTGGGAGTCGAGAGTTAAAATTATCATAGAATAAGTAGCTTATCACAGGGTAAGCAGAAACTAGTGATGACTAGTTTAAGGTATGAGCTTATAACATAGAACTCTCAAGAGAAGAGAGTATTAGGGAGGTCCTCTGAAAAAGAATCCAGAAAGCTAAGTCACCTAAAATAATAAGGAGAAAAAGTTGAATCATGATAGTTTATGTTCTTTCTAGCATACTAAATTATAGTGATTTTGTAATGCATTGTATATGATACTGATGTACATTCATGATGAGGTAAGATGTTTTTATAGAATCATGCTAAAAGACACGAACCTCGTCTAATAGCTTTCAAAATAATAAATGAACTTTATACTGTCCACTGTTTTCATAATAAAACCTGAGGTTCCTAGAGACGAAGATGATGACATCTATTCAGGGGCAAGAGCCCCATTGGGATTCCTATTCAAGTTTCTTATTCCTTCTCTTTTCTTTCCATCTCGTTTTCAGAGGGTGATGGCCACGTTCATGCTTTACAATGAGGCTTCTACCTGGGAAATACATTTTGATCCTATCAACCAGTCTTATCATTTTGTAGGTCGATGTGTCATTCGTCTGTTTGTTTTCTTAGATTGTCCATTTGCACACCCGGTTACCAGCATCTGATTCTCCACCGCTACTCCATTCATTAACAATTTTACTTTTGATTGTGCCCATCTGCACTCAAAGCAGTTTCCTCGTGGCCACACTGCTACATCTGTCATCCGTGACTTCTCTATTTACACACCCTGTTCACCCCCTCGGCCTACAGAGCCTTGGTGGGATCCATTAGAGGAGTCCCCCTCCCAGCACTCTTCAGGCGTCTCTGTGCCCACCATTCCTAGAGATGTGGGAATTGACAGAGATGGAGAGACCACGGTGACTCAACCTATGAGGAGAGTTCAGTACGCTAGTAGAGGAGCCACTCATCCACATCGTGGGGCTCACTTTCTTCCCATTGGTCGTCTCGCCACCCGTACTGACTTTACTCGTGGGTTTAGCCCCCAGTAGGAGTAGTAGGAGATGCTCTAGTAGAATTTTGTTGGTTTCCATGTACATATTGTGTGTGTTTCTTTGGATGACTGTATTAAGGTTTGGTTTTTTGGTGTGAGTCAGGAAACAGCTAGTGTTGTGTTACTTATATATATATATATATATATATATATATATATATATATATGACGGTGTGCTCATGTTCACAAGATCGTTGTGATTATATCTCGTATATGCCCATGGATAGTTTTGTTTTTCCCTCGCGTCACAGACGAATAGCATGCTTTACCTTTACGCGCAGTTCATGTCTTGTTATAAAAAGATTTTTAAAAAAAATTTACCCTTATTTTCATTAAAAGTATTTCCAAGTTGAGAGATAAGAATGAAATAAGAGAGTAATAACTAATAATTAACTCGAACGCATCCTAGGCATGTTAGGTTAAATTATTATGGTGTTACACAAGGAAACAACCAACCAGCAGGGAAGAGTCCAATGCGAGCCAGTTGGCTACATCATCCTGTCAGACGTGCAGAAAATGCCACCAGGGCCAATGCCTAAGGGACTCATCCGCATGCTATGGATGCAGTCAAGAGGGGCACTTGAAGAATGATTGCCTACTACTTTAGGGAGCAGCCAATCAAGGGCTAGAGCAACCCAGCACCCCAATACTGCCTATCTACCTTGCAATTGGGAGTGATACAGCTACCCCAGCTGACGGAGGTTCTCATGCAAATGACTCAAAGCCAGCAAGTAGAATCACAATTGAAATACAGATCGCGCATGTAGGCATCCAGTAAGACTGATAATTGAATTTTGATGAGTTAAATTATGTTAACAAATCCTTGATGACCATGAATCTTATGCATGTCATGTTCCTAAAGGTGAATTTTCATGATTGTGTTTAGGAGATAATGGTTTGCATGATAAGAATACAGAAGGCATATGGAACATGTTAACAACATGATATGGGTTGTTAGGAAAATTTTGGACATTCAGTTGAACCATTGTATATATAAATTGCATCTAACTATTATAACTACTATTTGGTATTCTCTTTTAGATGTTTTCTTGCTCATGATTAGAATTTACATGTATAGATTACGGATTAAACCGAATGATATGTATGTGCTAAGTGGAAACTAAGGCTTTAGAAAATTGGATTCCTTAGGTTTTTTCAGATGTTATTATAATTATAGTAGCTTGAACACGGAAGTGCATGAGTAATATGTTCATGTTTGTTAAGCATAAGGCATTGTGTATGTGTATAAAGCCTTGTTATGCCTTTTTAAAACGATTAGTAGAATAGATTTTGTCTAGTGCGTTCATTACTATTGAACCCCATGGTTCCCAATTTTGAAGTCTTTGAAATGCTATTATAACATGTGGGCATGAGACTCGATTTAATGGCCATGAATAGCTTACTCTTTTGTGAAAGTTTACGAAAGCTTGGAAAAAAAATGAATGAAAGAAGAAAAGGAATGGAAACATGTTTTACTTATGTGAACTTAGAATAACTAGATACAAGTATTTTAGATGGTTCTATTTTATGCTCATAGAAAATGACTTGGTTTAAGGTTAGATATTTTAACAAGATGTGTTTTGGTGTAAGGAATGAATTATTTTATGTTATATGTGCAAAGTGTTTTTACTTTAAGGTTATGTGACAGGAATTAGAGCACTATATGTATATATGACAGTTTTACTTGAGTTGGCATTGTAGAAAAATAATTACAGTAACTTTAGGAGCTCATATGCATAGGATACATGTTTTCTTCCCCTAACCTATGCATGTAAGTTGGATAAAAAAGGATTTAAATGAAATCTATCATGTTTAAGTTACAGCTTGGTAACACAATAGTAAGAAGTTAATAGGCAAGAAGCATGTTATTTTCCTCTATTGCATGAACTTGTACTATGTGAAAATATGATTGGATGTTTTGATTGCATATTTTTATGTTGAAGGAGTTTGGTTAAGGATTAGAAAGTCTTAAGGCAAGAAGAGCGGTTCACGGGAACCGATGATGCATGTTTCCATGGTAGGATATTCTAGAGGTCTTAGAGCAGGCTATGGTTATTTGGTTTATCTGTATGATGTGTGTGATTGATGTGTTGCACATATGCACACTAGATATATAAGCATGTGAATGCTTAGCATGACGCTCATCAAGGAGTTCAGAAACTGAGGACTAGGAGTCCCTGTAGTATCAGTTGATGTTGGACACAAGAGAAAGAGAATCAGAGCAAGGATGAAAGTGATGTTTATCTCCTATCCTCGAGAGCTCGTGTGTATGAGCCAGCGGAGTGTAGTTTTCCTGTAAGACTTATGTAACACCCTAAATCTTAACCTAATACTACTAGTATGTAATTAGGTTAATCTTTAGAATATTACCTCTTGGTCTCATTCTTTACTTGAAAATACTTAGCGGATATATGGGTAAAATTTTTCTTTTTGGAATTAAAACTAAAGTGAGAGCCACGCATGATTCTTTGAACAGGAATTCATACAAGTCATATGAGCAAATCATAATAAAACACATAAATAACATGGACACATCAACTGATTATATATATGGATAATGTGCCTACCAAAAGGCAGAACTATTCAGTACATAGGAAAGCGAAATACAACTGAAATGCAAATACAAGGAAATCATAAAAGCAAGTACAAGGAAACCATGAAAGCAACACCCATACCCGTGTGCACCTAGAGTAGACAACCTCATATACAAAAGAAGGTTTGTCCTCAACTATGTGGCATGTGTGCACTAGCTACTACCCATCCTATGCTCCTACTCCTGCTGGTCCGAGTACTGAAGGGTGGAATCGATCCACTGGCGGATCTCGGCGGGAGTAGTCGTGCGAATCATCGGAGCATGTCCACCGCGGCGAGGGCGCATGGATGGCCTACGAGCTAACCTCGAGTGAACCACTGTCTCCTCACTCCTGGCTCTCATCGGTGGGGGAGCGGGGCTAGAGCTCCAGCTGTACATATGTGAGGGCGGGTCCTCTGATGGATCTGTCTCCAAATACTGAGTCCAGGGTACGTACTCTGGGTAGTCACGTACGGTTCACGCCTCGGGCTACATGAGGAGGATCTGCTCGTTGCGTGGTCTAGCTCGCTCAAAAATCGTGTTATGATGGTAGGGAGCAGTCGAGGTGAAGCGGTAGCTCCGTACTGGGTGCGCGAAGGGTCGTCCCATAAACATGAACACTCTAACTGTGCAGCGACCCTCAAAATGGTATGACCCGAGTGCTGGGTCATGGTGCAGCTCCCACGTCGGGGTGTCGATGAAGAGTACGAAAGTTGCCATCTGAAGATGTGACGGAAGAAAAGAGAGAGGGAATGAGAATCTTCTAAAAGAATTCTCAGTAGGGCAATCCCTAACTAAGTGACATCATCATTTCCCCTGGAACCTTGGGTTTCATTTCTAAAAAGGTGTGCATGCATGTAAACTTCTTTTAAGTTAGTTTTCTAAAGTATTAATTATCCAAGGTCCGTCATATTTTATAATGCATCTTATGACTAAGCATGGAATATACTAATGACATGAATGCATCATAAAGGTAAGCCAATCAATGGAATAACTAAGAAACATTATAACATTGGCATAAGGTGATAGGTATAGCACATGTGACATTTTAAACTTTAACTTTCATCTCATGGGGCCACCCTAAAACATCTCTAGGTTATGAGCTCATACCTTAACTAGTCGTCACTAGCTCTTACTTATCCTATGATAAGCGTAACATAATCCCGACTTAAAGTACGGGCTAGGGGGCAAATTAAGGATCACCTCTTAGGGTCATTTCCTCTTTGAAACGCTCTACTAGCAACTAGTGCATCGTAGTATTGTCGGCTTTGGCAAGCTCTATGTCAATACCCTCACGGATTTGTTTTCTTAGGGGTGCTCGGCTAAACCGGTGTCACCCAAGAAGGCGTCTCAGTGTTGTGTCACATTTAAGTTCTCATGATTTTCAAAAAGACCATTTTCTAGGTTCCTCAAATTTGATGGAAATTTGGCAGCATGACGACTGTAAACCGAATTTCCTCAAATTTGCTTATGCCATGAAAACATATAGGACATACACAAACATTTCTTATGGGGTATAGCATATCATCATGTAACACTTCTTTATAGCACATATCAACTTATCATAGACAAAACTCATGCATCATATATCATAAATTAAGCATCATAAAAACTCAAGACGTTTTAATGTCTTATGCATTGACCCTTAAGGTCCTTAACTCACGTTCTAAGTTATTAATCATCAAACCTAATCTCTTGGGTACCTATGCGGTTATAACTAAGTATTTCTCACCTCACACTATGACCAAGAACATCTCTAAACCTCAAGGATGCAGAATTTATAATCCTAACTTTACGGGTGCCTAGGAGTCACAACAGTGACCCTTTCTAAGTCCGGTTTGTTCCTAAGGCTTCAAGGTCAAGTCCTAAACCTTTTATGAGTCATTCCTACACATTTGAACTAATTTAAATCCATGATTATCAAATCTAAACCTTGCTGGACATAATCCAGAAAATTCAATGATTAAGGGATCTAGAACTCTCAAATTAATTCTTTTCTAGTTTCTAACTTTTCTTATCTTTCACATATGAGTTTTAACATTATTTTTACTCAAACATAAGCATATTATCATCATTAAAACAACACATACAGTGGCAAATAAATAGCAAGGCAGAACCGAAATGTGCATCTCCATAAAGGCATAAAAACACAATTTCTAAAGCACATAAAATATTAGTTTCTCTTGGAACCTTTTTAAAACTTTCAAAACCCATTTATTAACAATTTTATCTAAAATCATAAGAATATTTAAGAGGGCAGTGACCAATTCATCTTTGTCTCAAGGGGTCCTAAATTCTTAAAACTTAGTTCTATGCATTCCTTAAACTTATAAAAGCTTGGAAAAATTATAAAACATAGTCTTCAATACTTAGAAACATCAAGACCCCTTAGGGCCGAAATATGAACCAAAGGAAATAAATATTTTTAGACCTTTGTTTGAGACAACAATGGGCAAGTCTTTGAGCTCTAGGTTCATTTAGGTGATGACATAAAAATAAATATGCTTATGCACTTATTTTAGGTTCCATTAGAAAGTAAAGTGATAGCACAAAGTAAATATGAATGCAACTCATTATTATCTTGGTATTAAGTGAGAACTTGAAATATAAACATGATAATGCACAACTTGAAATATAAACATGATAATGCAAGGTTCACTTATTATCTTGATACTTAGTGATAGCAAGGAAAGTAGACATGATGTGCATAGCATAAAAGTAAACATGATGCAAGGTTCATTTTATGGTTAGCTAGAGCTCATTCAAGACTTTAACAAAGTAACAACCCAACATATATCTCATTACAAAGAGAGCTCTAGAGTTCTTGAACCAAGTTCTCATAGGAACTATGAGGTTCTTGAACATCATCATCAAGCTCAAAGAAAACAAACATTCTAAACAAAACCAAACAAAATCTCGAGGATCAAAATATCACAACCGAAAACCTTACAAAAGAACAAGAGAGTGAAACTAAGACAAGTTCTTTATTAAATACCCAAAACCCCTATCTAGAGAAAAATCTCTAGAATGTGCTGGCCAACTTTAAGGTTGACAAGGGTAGGCTTGGGCATTTAGAAATCCTTAGATTAATTTTCTTAAGTTGAAAAACCATGTGAGCTAAGTATAGTATAGATGAAGTTAAAGAAAAAGAAAAACTCAAGCTCTAGAGGTTCCTTTGAGATGAACACATAGTCATTCTCTAGGAGTTCTCATCATTGAGCTATCATGTGCTCCTCAAGGCCTCATGGCCGAAATCACAAGGAAAGAAAAACAAGAAAGTTTCAAAAGAAAATCCAAGAGAAAGCTAGAAAGAACTCATTTTCAAGAAAACAAAGTTTAGCAAACACCCCTACCTAGAGTGAAGACACAAAGCTTGATCTTTTGAAAAGAAAAACAAGATGATGAGCTCTGTAACGTCCCGATTTTTCTATTAGAGTGAAAATGACCAAAATGCCCCTGAGGTCATTTTCAGCCCGGAATTTGAGGAAAGCCGGTTCGGCAGTACTCGAAGGGCAAACTCAATGCTGGAAGGGGATTAGATGGCTTGTGTACCTTCCCGGGATCGAAAATCTCATTTTTCGAGTTTTCGGGTCAAAATGACCAAAACGCCCCTGCGGTGTTTTACCCATTTGCAAGTGCCGGATGAACCCGAAACTCCTCCAGATGATTTTAAAAGGCATTTTTATGTAGACTGTAACTTTATTTTTGGTCCCAGAAGTCCCGGGTGAAATTAGTGCAAAATTACAATTTTGCCCCTAGTTTTGTGTTTTTACGCTTAATCGGGTGATTAAGCAAACCTAAGCAATATTTGGCTCTAATCGAAGGTTAATTAATTTCCTTAATTAATCTTGAGTCAAAATAATTTATTAAAGTTGATTAGAACCTAAAAGTGCTTAATTACAACTTAAAAACATATTTTAATTTCAAGACTCCTAGTCATGGAATCTTGAATAGTGTTTTCTCTTTCCAATTCCTTAAATCATGGAATTGTGTTACACATTGTTTATTCATAAATGAGTTTAAAATTCTCTAATGATGTATGAGCACTCCTAATTTTGTCATAAAATCCTTAAATCACATTCTTAGTCACCTAAACTTAAGCTTAATTATTCCTAACCTTGTACATAAGCTAATACACATTTAAACCTACCATTAACACCCAATTAAATTATCAAAAATCACCTCCTCTCTGCTGCCCAAGGCCTGGCCGAAGCTGTCCTCCTCCCATATACATCACATGTTCAATTTTTCAACACTCCAAGGCCATACCTCAAGTCACATACACTATACCTTGTCATAACTTTCAATCAAGCTTGAATTTCCACATGAATAAATAATTAAAACAACCCATTTTTCCCATTTATTTGTGGCTGGAAAAGTTCCAGCCATGTCAAGATTCTAGAAGCCTAATTTCATCAAAAATTGATAGGAAATTAACTCACATCAAGTCATACTTTGTAGTATAGCTTCCATACTTCAAACCATGCTTCTATAACACAATCAAAGAGATATTTTCCTCTCCCTTTGTCCTCCAATGCTTTGGCCACTCCTCTCCCTTGGTGAGCCTCATTGTTTTGTTTTTCTATAAATAGGATGCTTGTGATAGATTAGTTGCACTTTGAAGCATTTGCTAAGTTTAGAATTTTAGAGTTGTCTTACTAGTTCTTTCTTTTTCTCTCAAGTTTCAAGAGGGTTTTTCCTTTCTTTTCATCTTCATCTTCATCCTCTCTTCATCTCTTCATCATCTCTCAACCTTGAAACACCACCCCATAGCCTTGAACCATCATCAAACCTCTCAAACATCACACCTCAAACACAACCTCACTTGAAACATAACTCCAACCTTCTTGCTTCCTCTTGGCCGAAACCATCAAGCACCAAGGAGGAGCTCATCATCTTGTTTTTCTTTTCAAAAGTTCAAGCTTTGTGTCTTCACTCTAGGTAAGGAGTTTCTTTTCAAACTTTGTTTTACTCAAAAGATGTGTTTCCTCTAGGTTTCTTTTTGAGTTTTCCTTTATATTCCTTTTCTTTTTCCATTTCGGCCTCTTGGCCTTTTCTTCTCAAACATGATAGCTTGATGATGAGAGTTTCTAGATGATGACCTTGTGTTCATCTCAAAGAAACCTCTAAAGCTTGAGTTTTCCTTTCCTTATGACTTCACCTATATGATATCTAGCTCACATGGTTTTTTTCAACTTAAGAAAATTAATCTAAGGATTTCTAAAAGCCCAAGCCTACCCTTGTGAACCTTAAAGTTGGCTGGCACGTTCTAGAGATTTTTCTCTAGATTAGGGTTTTGGGTATTTAATAAAAAAACTTGACTTAGTTTCACTTGCTTTTTCTTTTGTAAGACTTTCGATTTTGGTATTTTGATCTTTGAGATATTGTATTGGGTTGTTATCTTGTTAAAAGTCTTGAATGAGCTCTAGTTAACCATAAAATGAACCTTGCATCATGTTTACTTTATGCTTTGCATATCATGTGTACTTCCTTGCTATCACTACATACCAAGATAATGAATGAACTTGCATTATCATGTTTATATTTCAAGCTATGCATTATCATGTTTATATTTCAAGTCCTCACTAAATATCAAAGATAATAATATGTTGCACCTCATATTTATTTTATACTATCACTTTACTTTCTAATGGAACCTAAAATGAGTGCATGAGCATGTTTACTTTTATGTCATCACTTAAATGATCCTAGAGCTCAAAGACTTGACCGTTGTTGTCTCAAACAAAGGTTTAAAATATTTATTTCCTTTGGTTCATATTTCGGCCCTAAGAGGCTTTGATGTTTCTATAGCGAAAACTATGTTTCATACTTTTTCCTATATGAGTACAAGGAATTTATAGAATCGAGTTTTATGAATTTAGAGCCTCTTGAGGTATAAATGATTTAGCTACTGCCCTCTTACATAATTTTATGATTTTAGATAACAAAAATGTTTAGAAATGAGTTTTGAAAGTTTTGAAAAAGGTTCCAAGAGAAATTAGTATTTTATGTGCCTTAGAAATTGTGTTTTATGCCTTTATGGAGAGTGTATGTTTCGGTTCTGCCTTGCTACTT